>JAIPRL010000260.1:17989-59281 GCA_025469235.1 Pemphigus obesinymphae | reverse complement strand
ACTATATTCTGTGATAACACGAGCATCCGGATCTGTAATAACACGGACGTTCGGGTACGCATTGATAACACGGACGTCCGTGTACACATACAAAACACGGACGTCCGGGTTTCTAGACACAGCGTAATAATAACGCAAATGGATACTGGAAAATTGATCGACGATGAGCTTTTGGAGGGGCGTTTTATGGAATTTTTTTAGTGTTGTTATCGTATCTAGCGTGTAACTGTTTATCGACTACAATATCATATTTATGGGTGCAGAAGTACCAAAGTATGTTATTATGAATTATAAGATTAATAAAATGTAAAAAATACATTGATATGACATAATTATATCATAGTACTTCATACATAATATAAAAATGAATATTTTTAAAATTATATTTTTTTAATTATACACAATAGCTAGAACGACTAAAAATTAATCGTAGTAGCAATAAGTTGTGATTGCAAGTCGACTAGGTCTAGATGTTTCTTCTAGAACAACAGCGACTGCTACTAAATTCGGCCTTAATATTGTTGTTTAATATTTAAATCTTTGTGATCTTTATTTTGTGGACAATACAATGACGAATATTCAGATACGATTTCGGCCAATTTTTCGTATTCTTCTCTCGTGAATTTATTCATTGTGGAGTACCAGACAAGAATATTATATAGTGGAGTACCTACTAATATTTTTAAATTTAAATATTATAAAGTTTACTGTTTGGTATGAGTTCTCACACCATTTTGGCACTTGTTGCACAGTATAAATTATGATAAGCCAAATAATCTATTTTTAATCTGAATAGTCGCTGAGTGACCACGATTTGTAGCGCTCTTGTAGCGGCTGATATTTGTGTCATAGATCAAATAATTCTGAAATTCCTACGGATAAAGTAAGGAATTTAACATTTTGTAATATTATATTATATTATATTGTATAATATATAGGAACATTATAAACTGTAGAATGACAGTATAATTAAAACGATTTTTATATAGGTTTACAAAGCTTGTACAAATATCGAAATCATGTTCAACCCCAAAACTCGAAATATATAATTACACTGAAAAATACGGTTAAAACCCACAAATTGGATTTGTTACATGGGCAATGTTTTATTAAAATTGTACAAACATTATTAGATAAATAAATATATTTTTTTAAATATTTTGTCAATTTAATCGTAACGCGTCCACTCTATAATAAAATATATTATATTCGTACAATAAAAATGTTATACAATATTAGTAAACTTATTTTGTTAAAACAGAAATTATTTTATCCACCCAATAGTGAGTTATACATAAAAATAAAGTCGTTTTGTTAAACCCTTTATTATACATTTGTGAGAATAGATATTTAAAAATTTTTAACACAATGCCACACCTTCAATTTTGAAGGAGTTATGTGTAGGAAATTTTTAAGAAAAATTTTGAAAAATAAAAATTCAAAACTAAAATATATTTTAAAAGTAATCTAAACTGGTGTATTTACAGGTATACCATATTTATTGTTGTGTTATCATAATATTTGTTCAAGAATGTTTATGAATAACAGACCAAAATGCATTTAAATGATTTTAAAATGGTAATTTACCTATTATAAAATACACAAGATAATATTTCAGAGACAACCTGATAAGTGTTTTACGTTATTTTAATTATATTATTTAATATCGTTTGTACAAAAAACTTTTTTTTTATATTTAAATGAAAGTAAGTTTTTAGTTATTATTTTGAATAACACCGATGATATTATATTTGAAATATTGTTCTTTATATATTTTAAAATAGGTGTCTTAACCCTAAAATCGTTTTAATGCGTAATTTTGTATCTTTTTCAAAGACATGTGTTTATAGATATTGCTGAAAATCATCGACGTCTACATCTTAACAGAAAAAAATAAAAATCATTGTAAAACCACTAGCTCTTTCGCTCCGCTCGAAAACTAAAATTACAAATAGACAATGGTTAATTAAAGTAAATGCTTTTCACCCGTATAATAACAGTAATTTATTTATTATTTATGTTTACAAGTAGTTTATTTTAAATAATTAGTTAAACCACTGGTTATATAGTTTATATTAGAAAAATAGTTTCCAGACAGGTGTTAGAAATTAGTCTATATATTTTAATACTTGTGTCTTACTTCTATCGGTCTTCGAACAAGATACTATGGCAGCAGTGGCTCATAGTATTGAAAATTTTTTGTGCAAAAATAAAAATTAAACAAAATTATAATAATTAACAAGTATTAACTATTAATAGCAGCATATTTTTCTGTTTGAAATTAATATACCATATTAATATGTAAATCATTAATTACCGTTTTATATGTAAAGTCGAGTCCTCTATTTTTAGATTCAGCAAAAACGTCTATAACTTTATTATTAAAGTCAGTATAAATATTTAATTTTATTCAATTGATAACATCAATCAACTTGATAGTCTATCCTTGGTCCATGGTATGGTGTAAAAATGATTTTATCATTTTTAATGTTTAAAAACATCTTTCAGATTCCGCTGTACCTAAACATAGGTGTTGTTATGATTTTTTTTAATAGTCACACACTCAGCATTTGTATTTGTAAGGTTTTCCGAATTTAAAAACGTGAGTAAAAAAATAGCTTCAGATGTATATTTCTAAACTCAGATCTACTATAAAAAATGTGTAGTTCAGTTTTAAATTTTTTGTCGTCAAAATATTGATAGACAATTTTCGTTTGATTAAGATATTTTTTGGGGAAAATTTTAACCAAAAATAAATTTGATGCTAAGAGAAGACCAGTGAAATCATATCTTTCAAAATCTTTTTATATTAGTTTTTTCATTGTTTCTATGAGGAAAGAATATTTTGTTTTTAAATTTTTAAATTTTTTTAATTCTACCGAATTCATTTTTAAAGAAAAATCAAAAAATTATGCGTTAATTCTTAGAGAGAAGAATCACTACGACGGGTAAAATACATAATATACTTATACATGTAATATGAAATAATATCGACCGTTCGATTAAAAAAAAAATCAGAGTAAAAATTGAAAAAATCTCGAAATTTATGGCAGCTATAGGTAACGTTTTAAAAATGTGTAGCAGATACGCATCTCGTTGAATTGTATTTCTTTATCTCTAGTTATCCTCAAGTCGTAAGTTAAAATGTTATGCAGTGCTGCAACAGTATTACGCACCGATTGGTGAGTGCATATTGCATAACTGTTTTTACTTTAGGAGCAATAATATGTTCACGGCATAATGATTCTTTACCGTAAAATATTTTTTAATTCTTTTTTTTTTTTATTAGGACCACGACATGTTTATGTAACAACATTTAACGATTAGGTTCTAAAAAAAATAAAAAATATCGTTTTGAGAAAATGGCATGTAGTACTATAGTCTATAGTAGTATACTAGTATTTAGGGGTGATTTTAGGGTATCACTGGAATGTAGTCAACAAAATCAAGTTCAATCGGTAAAAAGAGAAAGTTGATGATTTTTTTTTTTTTACTTATTTATCGTTTTTGAAAGATTATTTCGGAATAGTTGGCTATGGTCGAAATTTAATGCGGAAAATTATAGAACACTCCCCTCCCCCTAAAAAAAATAAAAAAGCAATATACTACTATAGGTATAAAAAAAAAAAAAAGAAAAATACATTATTACATTCGAAAAATAATTTTGAGCAAACTTTGGTATGATATTATAATTATTCAATTTATAAAAGTTTTACGTTATTTTTGTTAGGAACTCATATTAAAAATCAAAAATCGACAAAAATGTATGTTAAAAATAATTTCATCTATTTTTGTGCACATTTATAGTAGACATATATTAAATGTATCCAACAAACTTGTTGGAAGTTTTTTGGAAATTATTAAATATTCTCGAGATTTTTTGGACACTATTTTCCCCGCTAGAGCTTTTTAATTTTTATGCTGATAATTTTACACTAATAGCACAACATTTTGTCAGTGTTTTTTCTTGATAAAACTTTTGAGATCAATTTGTTGGACATTGTTGAAGCCATCCCAACATTTTTTGGATATTATTTTTCTCATGTGTGGTGTATTGTAGAGGAAGTTGTACCTACAAATTTTTAATGAAAAACTTGTATTTTCAATTTTCATTTTTATTCACTTATAAACATATTAATCATAGGTATGAAATAAAAACAAACTAACAACATTATCTAATGTCCTACAAATTCGTTTTTTAATATATTCAATTTTTAAAGGTTTATTGGTAGTATTTAAAAAAAAAAAATAGAAAAAATAATAATTATGATGATACGATTGCACACGATAAAATATCGCAACTATACGAACATTGCATCGACTCAAGATTATATTTAAATTACTTTAAAAATATATTTAAATTGTTAGATTTTCATATTTATAAAATGTTTAAAAATTGCCTATACAGATCCCCTTAAAACTCATTTGTACGACATCTTAAGGGGATGTCGTATGTGTATTTTTATATTGTATAAAAATATAGTTTGGTTCTGTGTTTACTGTGAGGTACATATTATTTTCGTAGAAATGTATTTTAGTTATATTTTTAGTAGAATCATGGCTTTTTTCCCCATCATCGTATACCTATATATTTGCAAGACCCTACAGTAGAGCTTCACGGATATATGGGTTCTCTTTTCATCTTGTGTTTTATTCTTTCTATGCGTGTCGGTAATTTTTTTTCAAATAATATAGGTAGGAAGTAGGTAAATTTAAAATATCTTTGTTTTTTTTTTTTCAAAATTGTTTACATATAAGAGAACATAATAAATACAATTATGTATACTATTACATACATACACAAACTAAACTTATTATCGAATCCTATAAAAATGTATAATAACTTATAGTAATTAATATTCTAGAGTAAAACTAAAATATAATATACCTAATACTCTTTCATTAAATGAAAATAAAAAAAATTATACATTAAAATAATATTAAAGAAAATAATCAACAAACTCGGTATCTAATTAAAAAAAATCATTGATTATAAAAATTGTATATTTATTGATAATAAACTAACATAATGAACTAATTTTTTTATAAAATATAATTAATTAATTAGTAATGCTGCACTTTTTGTTCTTTTGTTTTTGAACAATTCTTATTGGTCACCTAATGGATCCTTTTTTTACTAAGCTTAACCTATTCTTAGATATATTATTATTTATTTTCAACCTTGTTCTTATTTCTGGATGTTATTCCAAATATACTGACTTTTTACTTTGTTTCATATTTTATTTACTATTATGTGGTAGGCTTACTTTTTTATTCAAATTTTCTATTATCGTTTCTTCCGGCGTATTGTTACCACTTGTGTCTGTACAACAATCCATTTCTTAATCAGATTTTGAAGATATTGAATCTACTTCAACTATATCATCGTCAGTATTATATATAAATTCAGACTCTCTAGTCTTGTTTTCGATTGTTGCTTCAATATTTCCAACAATGAGTTATTACAAACTTGTCTATACGCATTCTTGTATTTTTAGTTATTTTTATATAATTTTGTTCTTTATAATTTATTTTTCATTTCATCTTTCAACAATATTTTAAAGTTGATAAAAATGAAAAATGCGTAAACATGTTTTTTAACAAATCGTGGGATGAGAATAAAAAAGTTCTATGTCTAATTTATAAATTTTTCAGGAGAGCGTTTTTAAAGTTTGATATTTGATTTTTTTTTTTATCAGTTCATTCTTTGGAGATTTCAATATAAATAAATGTTAAAACATCTAATTTATCATAATTATCAATAGATAAATGCACAAAAGTAACACAGAATTAATAATCAATCAAAAACTATAACAATATTAAGTTAGAACAAAGGATTCTTTCATGTACTCACAAATAATAATTAGTTGATGCACGATGGAACTGTTTTGTTCTCAATCGTGATCACAGAATATGATTTCGTGATATACAATATTATTAATGTGATACCAATAGACTATAATAATGATTGTTAAAATGATAAAAAATTATTCCATTGTGAAAATAATATAAATAAAAACTAAAACATCTAATTTATCATAATTATCATAAGATAAATGAAAAAGAGTAATTATATGTATCAGTGATATACACACAACTGTTTTGCTCTAAAAAAATTGTGTATTCTTTCACATAGAATTTTTTTTTAAATTACTATATTCTTAAGAACAAAATAGTTGTATTGACTCGTACAAAAAATAACTAATGTGTAAGTTTTTATTACATAGAACTATTTCGTTTTTCAAATCTTTGTTAATATTGGTCGACCAATGTAACCTTAAAAGATAAATCACTCATAAAGTATACGAATTATTGAAAAAACAAAAAATTTTAGACATAGACCTTTTTTGTTCTCCGCCCACGACAAAATTGTTATTTCGCAACAATTAAGAAAACAATTAAATGTTATTCACACAAGATTATTTTTGAATTACTTAAAAATATATTTAAATACTGTTCAATTGTTGGATTTTTATTTTTCTTAAAATCTTATAAAACATTTGCTTATACTTACAAATTTCTTTAAAAACAAGGTGTGTAGCGTCATTTTAAGGGGTTCTGTGAAGAACATTTTCAAAACTTTTTAAAAAAAATGAAAATCCAACAATTTAAAAATATTTACATATATTTCTAAAGTAATTTAAATATAGTTTTGAGTCAATGCAATGTTTATTATCGTATAATCGCAACATTTTATTCTGTACAATTGTACCTATCATAAAAATTTTTTTTTCTATTTTTTTAAATGACTACCTGTAAATCTTTAAAAATTGACTATATTGAAAAACGGCTTTGTAGGACATTAGATAATGTTGTTGGTTTTAATTTGTTTTATTTCGTACATACGTCTAATATATTTTGTAAGTGAATAAAAATGAAAAATGAAAATACAAGTTTTTCATTGAAAATGTATAGGTACAACTTCCTCCACAATACACACATGGGGAAAATAATATCCAACAAATTTCGGGATGACTCCAACAATGTCCAATAAATTGATCTCCATAATTTTTATCAAGTAAAAACACCCTGACAAAATATTGTGCTGTTTGTGTAAAGTCAGCAGCACAAAACATAAAAAGCTCTATATTTGGGAAAATAGTGTCCAACAAATTTCGGGAGTATTCCAATTATTTCCAACAAACTTCCAACAAGTTTGTTGGATACATTTAATAGATTTAATAGGGGGTCTGCTGTAGTTGTGCTGCTAACTTTATGAGGGTGGAAATCATTTCAAGTAAAACATGAAATGGACGGCGTGCAAAGGTATATGGTCCGTATCGAATGTAAAATCCAATTTAATTTGTCAATCGTTTACTTCGTTCCTTATATACCTTATACGGCTGAATATATCGTCGATCGATGTTCGTCCTAACCGCCGAAATTCTAATTTCCTGCGTGGCACGTCACCGACTTCTATTGTACACCATCTTATTGTGCACCATAGGTACACTGTTGTATGTTACCGTGGTTATATTTTGACAGGTTACCGCATTGAAGACCCCCGAGAAGCGGGGCGGGATCCAATCTCAGCGTGTCGTACGCCGCGGCCGTCCGCAAAAATCGTATACATTCCGATCGCAATAATTGTTACGGGTGCCGGTGATATAATACCTCTGTTATGGGCCGGGAACACATTTTGACGCGCTACAATGTCAGGATATGACGAATTGTATAATATTGTACCGCTAAATCCATTGACGTGCTATTCAATACGATTTACAGTTTTTTTTTTTTCTGTGTAGGTACATTTTTTCGTGGGCGTCATCTGTTAAAATACCAATACAGTACATTTCAACGTGAACAATTTTTTCGTCAAAATAACCATTATGACGGTAATACGTTCAGTGGCGTAGCCGGGGGGGGGGCAGAGGGGCCATGGGCCTTTTTTTTCTATAGCAATTTTATACGATCTAATTTTAACAATAGTATCTTTATAATTATAGTATAAGGTATATGGCTTATTTATTATTAACGTACTTAACACATGTTTTCAAGATAAACCTAATTAGGTTTTTCATTATCTTATCAATAACCAAAACTTGTGTTTGTTAAATTCAGTAACCAAGTTTCATTAGGTTAACCACGATAATATGTGATAAGCAAATGATATTGTATTATCTATGTATACATAGTCATAGATACTAGATAGCCGTTCTAATATTTAAATCAAATTCTAATATTCAAGTTCTAATTTATCGAACTATTAAATGTGTATAAATTATCAAATTAATATCTATATAAGTATAAATCTAAAGTAGCATAAGAGTTTAGCTTGGCGTTAGCTAACATAAATAAAGACGAGTTAAACTATAACAATATAGAGAAAGATATTTTGTTGGTATTTTCTAAAAGATCACCCAGAAGGATGCAAATGTTAGATTGGACACAATAAATAAATTATATTTTGCCTAGTTAATAAGTTTATTTTTCAGTTTTTTATTTAAATATTAACATTATATTTATTAAATATTATTTATTTACTATAATTTATTAGTTATTAATTATTATGTTACCTAAGCATTAAGCATTCTAGTAATTAGTAAATATTTTATTAATGCTAATATTAATTTTTTAAATATAATAAAAACAAAAATGTTATTTTAACTATGGTATTTATTGCCCCCCCTTGCTTAAATCCTGGCTACGCCACTGAATACGGTTGCAGTTAACTTGACCTTAAATAATAGCGAACAATATATTTTAAAAGTACCTACCTAGGCCAATTAAACTTTTGGTAAAATTAAAATCTATTACGTGTATGGCAAATACCAACATAATTTCGTAACCATCGTTGATTATAATGTTTCATTATAAACTCTAAGTTTCCTTAGGAAAAGAGTAGATATCTATTCACATTTTATTTTCACTGTTATCATTATAGTTATTAATTTGATACAATAAGTACCACCAACCTATATTTATCTTTTCTATTTTATGAATCGATATCGTAAAACATTAAAATACATATAGCATAAATATATTTTAGAATAATAGAAATTAACAAATACTTTAATAAGAAATATAAATATTATTAAATATATTTTATTGTATTATATTAAATGCTTTAATCAAAATATACGCAATACGCATATAGACTGATGTAAATGAAATTAAATCGAACAATTTTTAAACATTCATTAAACGTTAAAATATCTAGTAGGCACAGGGTCAAAGGTATTCTACCATACGATACCCACAAATTATCATTTTAAACTAACCACCAATATAATATTATGATAATCTTCTTAACATGAAATTTTAGATAAGATAACTTTGATATGTATCAACCTATCAATCGCCTAGGATAATTTCGTCGGTATATGTGGGTTTACAATTAAATTAAACTGACTTTTTAGATTTGACGATTGATATAATTTACAACAAATTTAATTTAAACATAATATAGAAATTCCACTCAAACGTAAACATGATTTTAAACGTTAAAACCATACATGTTATACGAAAAAGTTTTATTAATTTGATTATTATAATATTATTGTAGACTCGACCGTATTCCTCTAAATAAATTTAATCATGATTATTATTCATGAATTCAATGATTTTACGTGATGTAAGACCTAAAAGTAGTTTTAATATAAACTCTATCAAGAAATATCATAGGAAAGTTTTAATGACAAAATCCTATAAATGTACAACCCAATAATGCAATTAATAACTGTCGTAACTCATATGATTTACGGTAACTTCTAATTATCAGATAAACTTACAAATATTTTAGAGTAATAAGTAGTTAAAACTGTTTTAAATAGTTTGAAATATTGAATTTTTCTTATCTTATCTTCAGTTTTCGGGTTATAAAATAAATTAAATTTATCCAAGTTTCAGTTTTTTAATTTAAATAGGCAAAAAATTGGTTGGAATTTAAAAGTAATTTTACAATATTCCCAGTAATTGTTTATTACTAAAGATAAATTACCAAACAATTAACATAAAATATTAACTATTGAACAATGTTAAGGCGATGAAATTTTTTTATCATTTTCCAGAAATGCAAATAGAAAATATTGTTGTACTTTATTATTATGTAAGTATTTACTTTTTTGGTAGGAGTCAAGTAGGTGTTATCGGGCATACACTCTGTTGGTACTTTATAGTGTTCTTAAACGTCAAACAAAATCACCAAAGTAGTAAAAATTTGTTAAAAATGGAAAGTTTTATTAAATCGAACTTTGCTCGGAATCATTTTTTGTACCTACCCAATGTTTTATCTTTGCTTAATTTAAAATAATAGGCAATAAAAATAACAATAAAGAATGATGGGACGATATACCAACTTTTGTATTGTGTATGAATAATATTGCATTTAATAATGTAGTATATTAATGTACCTAAATAATTTGGGTATAAATTTATAGATAGTTTTCCCAAACAGGGTCCCCTAATCATAACGGCCCCCCGTTTTATAAGTCCGTGTTAAGTTCCATTGCTTCTCCATACAGCATCCCTCGCTCTCCTCTGTTCCCAGTCACATGGATAGGACAATTGTCAGTGGCGCAACTACATCTAACACATTGGGATGGCTTTAGCCTAGAGTCACGGTATTTAAAATTAACAAACGGCACGACAATAAAAAAAAGTGAATATCGTAATATATTTATTTTCTCAAAAAAAAAAGTGTGCAATAAATAGTTATATTTATATAAGTAAAAAAAAAAAAATAAAAATAAAAAATAGGTAAATTTTACCAAAATGTTCGGTAAACGAGCCAAAAACGGGACAAGAGTGTGAAAATTTTTTAATATATTTTGTGGGACTAATAGCCCCCAAAGCCACCCGATTGTTGCGGTTATATACTCGTTTCTTCGTTCGTCGGACGACTTCTCCAGAGATACTTTTTCTCTCCAAAATATAGTTTTTTTTATTGTTTCCGTCTCCGCCGAGTTTCTCGTAAAATCGTAAAACGTTATACTCCACCGAAAAGAAAAGAAAAAAAATTAAAAATTACACAAACATTTGCGTTATCACAAATTTGATTTGTACGTACACCTATGTCGTGGGACTGATGAAAACTGCGAGAGGCGTCTAAGTGTGTACATAAGGTACTCGACCGGTGGTGATGTGGCGTGGTGTTTTTTACACGATCGAATACCCGTCAAAACCATTAGGACGGGCATTAGGCTGTTGCTGATCTGTACTACCGTTATAAAATCTACTAATATTGATGATGAACACTCGAAAGCGCTACCGCCGGCATTTAGCGGAGAGACGAGATGATAGAGGCTTGGCGCTCGTTAAGTTATGGATGACATGTAAATTAACAGTGCACATATGGCCGCACTGCGTTTCACGTGTCCGCCGTTAAAAAACATCTAATATTTTAACTAAAATAATATTATAATATATATATATATATATATATATATATATATATCGTTATGAATAAAACAGATAAACCCACTCGACGACGATGGTCGATCATGGTTTTTAATATTTATATACGTTTGGCTTTTTATTCACTTGAAATGCTTCGAACCCGCCGTAAATTATCTTGTTTTTGACGCGTTCGTTGTGCGAGAATAATAATGACAGTGATATAATCAACGATGAGCATGTCCAACGATTGTTATTAGTGATCCAGGGCTCTGATTATTGAGAGCACGATAAAGTTTTATCAAATGTACCGATTCTCGAATGGAAAACGATATTAAAATATCGTATGTGATCATTTATCGGCATTTGATAATTTATCAAATGTTTATCGGTGTTATCAACGTTATCAATATAATATTTTGTCGTACAATTTAAAGGTCGTTTTATAATCATTTAATTCGCATAAAACTGTGTACTTCTATATTACCTTTATAAGTTAATAATAGGTCATATAAGACTGTATACCTATACTATTTAAGTTAATTATTTATTGTTTTTTTTTTCAACAGTCTAATATACTTGATATTTTATAAAAGACTGTATTATTATACCTATATTATATAAGTTAATTTTTTGTTATTTTTTAAAACAGTTTAATAGATTAAGATATTACATCAAAAAAATTAGATTTAACAAAAGACTGTAGAAGTATATAAATTCATATTGTTATTTCTTTATTAATTGTTGAAGAATAAAAAATTTTAATATAACATATGTTTTTTAATAGAATATTTATGATTATATAATGAATATAGAATGAAAAGAAAAATTTTAATGTTTAATGATATGTTAATAGTCGATATATATGTAAAATATCGTATAACACATCGCTAAAAAGTTATTTCCAACAGATAATTGGTAAGAATCAGTCGCAAAAAAATTCAAAGCTATAAACACCTAAATAAAAATAAAGCCATAATATTTATTAATACTTATAATACTTATCATATTTTTTAAAATTACAAATTTGGTATAGGTAGATACTACATATTAAAAATTACGTTAAATATAAAAAAAAATCTTCGAATAATTATAATTAAAAATCCTAAAATGAAGTAAGTAGATACTTACTATTTAGTATGAATATCTAAAGCAGATTTTCTTGTAGGTTCCATCATAAATGGTGTAAGTAAATTAATTAAATAATGTACTGAATCTTTGGAAAGTCTAAAATTTTTAATAAAAATATTGTCTGGCAATAAAAACGGATTTTTCGGTTTTATTATTGCTTTTCTACTATTTGCTAAAGCATTTTCTTGCATCTCCAGATTGTCTATAGCAGCTATATATACTTCAACCATAATTATTATTTATATTAAAAAGTATAAAGTTTATAATAAATAATAATCATGTAAAATAATAACACAATAAAATCACTGCCCGATTAAATGAACGTTCGCTGAATTTACGATAAAATAGTTTGTGATAATTAATTATCACCGGTGAAATACCTTGGGATAATGTATCTTTGTATTATCAATATAAATTATCAAAAAATAATTCAAGAATACGAAAAAACGATATTTTCAACATTTGTGTGATAATTCATAAATATCACGCTTGATAAATTATCACAATTTTAAACAATAAAATTGGATTGAAAAATCGTCTACCGTTCATTGAGTTTGAAAAATACAATCGCAGATACCCGTTATTAATATAATACATTATAATATTGTGCTATATTTGTTGAACATTTTTATTTTATTTTTGCAAACTGAGAGGGTCAATTAATTTCCTCCGTTACTACTACACTCTCTTAACTATCTGCTTTTGTGTTAACGATTAAATAACCTACAAATATACCTATATTGAATAATACCGTAGTGTTGGGTAGTAACGTAACAAAAGTAACGCGTTATGTAACGATGTACATTTGTTCGTAACGTGATAACGCCTACATTCTGTGACCGTGTTTTCATGTAAGTGACGAAAAAGAATTTTCTATTACTCTGTTTATAGTTTATACAAAATAACACTAAGATAACTTCGTTTTAATAAAGTGTTATAAATATCAAGAAAACCCGACGAAAATAATAATTAAAATACAAAATATTGTTCGAATAAAATGTATAATAATTTTAATTCAATCAAATACAAATCCGCAAAAAAATTACTTTTTATTGTCGGCAAATACGTATATTTCCGCAACAAAATTACCGTCTTCACTGCGAAACACAGACTGAAGATGGTTACTTTGTTACTGAAATACGTATTTGCTGCCTATAAAAAGTAATTTTTTTGTGGATTTGGATTTTATTTTATTTATACAAATTATCCACAAATACTCAAATTATAAATATTATTATATATTAATCCTTATTAATATGTACCTACGTTGGCCATTATGTTAATAAAGTACGGAAATTCCGATTGATTCCACCTATTCAGTCTATATCGTTGAAATAATTTCAGATAATTGTTTCATTATTAAAAAATTCAATATTTAGTTAAACATAATATTATATGGATTATACCTATCACTACATGGAATCGATATATTTATTTGTATATCCAAAGTGATTTATTCGTGTTGAAAACTATTTGATTATATTATACAATTTATGAGTTATTATAAGTAATAGGTATATTTTTTAATTACCTATTTAAAATGATTCATTTTATGGAAATATATTATAAAAGCATTATTTAATGATTTTTATAGTTGAATTTATATAAAAAAATTTCAAATTTTACACAGTTGAATTTAAAATCAAATAAATAAACTATTCGAAACATTGAACAAATGACTTGCATATATTAAATATGCATATATTTATTATGTATTTTAAAATGCATTTTTAATGCCGTTTCGTTCGTTTTCCTAGACCACAATATTTTTATCACTGGAAATCATTGATATGATAGGTATCCGATAAGTTAAAATATTAACGATAACATAGCTTTTGAATTAAACTAAAATTTAATAACTTATTGCAGTCGACGCCCATCCTCGGTAATAGTAGATAATAATAATAATAATTTAAGAAAGGATATCATATTATATGATTGTACGCGTAACACCGCTCCGGGCCGACGAAAATCCATCAATTCGACATATTATTTCGTTTTCATTTTTTTTTTTACATAGTGCCTATCTATACACCGCCCAGTGCATAGTAGACATATTAAAATATACAATATATTATCAGCACGACATGACACTATATAATGTGCCGGAGTTATCACAGAAATCGGCTTATTCTCTTTGTAGTTCGTTTGGATAATCTATAATGGATTTGTATATTATGTATACCTGTTACCTACACTCGTGTATGACTTATCTTAGATTTCCTATTCGTAAATTATTTTATTTATTTTTTAATCCTTAAATCGAACCAATAGTATTCTAATAAATAAGTGTATTATTAATTATTATACATAATAATATATTATAATGGCTACCTATTCCACCGGGGAGCTGAGATGGCAGTGACCGATGAAATTAATTTATATTGGTTCGTTTTTTTATAGGCAAGGTACCTATACTTAAAAAACAACATTTCAATTAATATGACATGGATGTATAGTAATTAGCAAAGACGTCGAGTTTTCAAAGCATTGCGAGTTCCATAGACTGTCAATTAATAATTACCCATTAGACAAAAATATTTAAAATTACATTTTTAAAAAGTATTTTGAATAAGTATCCCTAGAAGTCATATACATATGACTATAAATAAGTACAGTGTTGTAAAATGTTTTTCCGTAGTATTTAAAATGCTACTCGATTACTTCTAAAAAAAATTGGGTCAAGAAACCGTTTCCACAAAACAATTTTTCAAATTCCTTTTTGTTTCTTAATTTATTTTCTCAATTAAATGTTTTTTCGAACGTTTCCATCAAATACGATTTCCAGACAGATATATAGGAATTAGATTATTTTATAATATAAAAATACTCAAAGGTTCGCATATACCTAGTATTATTTTCCCATAAATAAAAAATAAAAATATTATAAATATGTTATCAGTATACATATAGGTAGTACCTATATATATATATGTATATTTCAAATTTAAATTATGATAAATTGTCATAAAATATGAGATTATATTATGGTAATTAAAAAATTTCTTCAACAAAGTATGAAAACAATACATTCAAATATATTTTACAATACAAAAATTTTGATTTTATATTAGTACTTTTATAAAATATTAAACAATACTTCGAAATTACATTAAGCTTGATAAGTTAATTGTTTAAAAGTTATAAACTGAGTTATGATAGTGAATTAAATAATTTTGACTGAGTTAAGAGTTAACGTTAATTGAAAGTAAGTTGTTTTTAATCACAATTCAAGTTAAAAGTTAATTTAACAAATTATCATTAAATTAACTGAAGTTAAGTTAATAGATGTTTTATTTTTATTTTACATTTTTGAATGACTTATTTTGCTTTCTCACATATAAAGACAGTCGATAAGCACAAAAACAGGTCATTTAAAATTCTAATGAACCGTAATACCATATGCTGCATCTGTGGTTGGAATCTGTACATTCCTAAGGTTTATTGACATTATATATTTAATCATAGACGAGGAAGAAAAGAAGTCTTCCTTCCAGTTCCAGTAACACAATTTTACCTTTTAGTGATAAAATTATAGTTAATTACAATTTTAGTTCAAAAATATATACAAATGTAAATGACCAATTTTTCACAAGATAAAATTTGTGTATAAGTATAATGTACCTTTTACGAATACAATAAAGTAGTTTAATATTATTTTAAAAGACTACTGGTATAACCAAATCCAACGTAAATTAAATGTATCATGTTTTGTAAATTGAAATGGAATATAATTTATAATATTATACGGTGGTTGAATTGGAAAAAAAAATAAGGACGGACTCTGGGCTTAGTTAAAAATTCAGCATTCCTTGAACATATTAGAGAAAAAATAAGTCATGGAGGACTTCGTCTCTCACACCCCCTAACCAAAGTTTTTCAACCGGGGGATATTTTTAAAAACATTTTTATATTATTATATAACATGAATAAAATATAAAAATATAAATTTTTTTTACATTAACGTTGGGTTACTTATTTACAAGAAAGCTCAGTTAAGGCATTCAAATAAAAAAAAATTTAACATTTATTCCTTTTAAATTAATTATCATAAAAGCTGTAGATGTAAAACGAAATGTAGTTTTTATATCATTTTTAAACAAATATTTTTATAAGTTACTGATAAGTAGTCAAAAAATTTTAAAAATTTATCTTGTTAATTATACATCAACACGTCAATTTGTCAGTGCTACTATAAATAATGTGTACATTTCAAGTAGCTGGTATTAATACTTTCTGATGTATAACAATTTTTGGTCGTATTTGGTATAGATTTCCTGTTCACGTAAGAAAACTACCTACTGGGAATATATAGAAAATTGCCTTGTAAAAGTATCAACTACAATAAATTTTATATTAGAAAGTTTATACTCCCGTTAAACTCCTTTTACCTAAACTAAAATCCGAATAAAAACGACTATACAACGGAAAATCCAAAACATAGTGAACAGTAGTAGAAGTAGAACGCAAATCGTTATTCCACTAATAAAATTAAATGTAAACAATTAACTATAATAACAGAAATGTATTGATATCGCATCAATTTCACCATCCTTGTAGACTTAGCCATTCATGGATAATGAAGATTTATTTTATTACCTATGATACCAACATAACTTAATAAGATCAGCTATTCAAAATTTTATATCGTGATAATTATCTAAGCCCCATTATGCGATAAGGACAAAAAACATTAGTTTTCGTAATTTTACTATTTTTCTCAAAAAATTGACATTTTTTTAGAAAAATAAAATTAAAATTAAAATGGACACCTATAAACGGATTAAAAGTATTCCTTGTGTTCTTTGATGAAAAAATAAAAAGGTACGTTATTAAACATGAAAAAATGAAGAGTAGCTCCGTCCCCCTGCGTCCCTACACAAATCCACCATTGATATTATAGGTATTTAATATTATACAATATACTAATATATAGGATATATTCATAATAAATTAAATAATAAGGTTCTGTTCTATCATGATTGGGTAAAAGTTTCGGGTGAAATTATTAATAGTAATTCAACACGACAATGCAATAAATCAAATTACTTTTTGAATATACGAGTACTTACTATATAGCAATGTTGGGTTTACAATATCTTTCGTTGTTTCCGTTATATTATTTCTTTTAAAAAAAATAAATAAGCGGAAATGAAAGATGTTATCAAATTAAAATAACACCTTTAAATTTAATATACTAATATTTGACAGTAGATAAACTAATACAAATTGTATTTCATACTTTAGATTCATAAAATTAAAAAATAATACCAAAGTTAAATGAACGTTAATGTAAAATAGAATAAGTAATTATAGTTGGAGATCGAATCATAAGTAAATATTAAATATCAGAATAGGAATTTCAGAGTTTCAGAGAAAGGAGAATCTGAGATATGGAATGATACGGAATGACAATACAATAAACGCCTTACTTTTTCAAAGTATAAATGACAAAAGGGAATTGAATTAAGGATAATCGAAAGAATAAACGGATTTATTTAAGAAATAAGAAATTATACGATATACTAGCAAATTGAGATCCAGAGAACCAAGCATGATTGGGCAAAATATCAGAAATAAATCTATTATATTTCACAAGGGCAGGAGGAAGAACTAACCATAACGATAGCCTAGATTTTCTAAGGATCAAACAATAAATAAAATTTATTTTTGAGTAAAGTGCCTACATTAATCTATATAAACTTTTATCTTCTGTTGTTTCGATTATCCTATTTCTCAAAATTAATCATTTCATCTAAATTAATTGGAATCTGGAAATGTCTTCATATCTATATAACAATTTTTTAATATTCGACAGTTTAGATAAATGAAAAAAAATTTATGTTTCAGTATTAAACACATACAATTCAAAATTAACTTATTTGTTTTTAATTTGAGTACTTGTAGATAATTTATATTAATAAAATAAAACACAAATCCACAAAAATTTACAATAATTCTTATTGTAAGCAAATACGTATTTCAGTAATAAAGTTATTATCTTCAGTGCAAAACAGAGACGGTAACAAAGATAGTCTGTATTTTGCCCTGAAGATGGTAACTTTGTGACTGAAATACATATTTGTTTACAATAAAAATATATTTTGTGGATTTGGGTTTTATTTTATTTATATAACTTAATTGGATAAAACGAAAATAAAGTAAATTAAAGTTTATATTAAAATAAATAGGTTAAGTTAAAGTTAATTTAATATCAAATTAAAAGTTATCTTTTAAGTTTTTAACTTGTTAATTCCTAGCCATTAATTTAAAAAAAAAAATTGAAAGAATACGTTTAGGAATATTTTTTGGTGGAATGATTACATTTCAAATATGGAATTTTAAAAACTATCATACAATCCATGCAGAATGGTATTTGAGTATTAATTCAAAAATCAAATACTTGAATATTTCTAAAAAAAAGAATTTATGTAGATAAGTAGGTATGTAATTGAAATACTTTTACGACAATATATTATATCATGTAAACTTAATCAAATAATGGCATATTATATTATGTACAGAAAATTAATAATATACAACAAAAAATTTTTTAGGACTTTTACGCCGCCTAAATGTCGAAAGTTATTTATTATATACCAAATGACAAATGTAATAAATTCATTACTTAGGTACACAAACAATGGCCGTCCAAATGTCGAGCGAGCTGAACTACACACAAATACAATTGATTTTTTAATAATTAACAAACTGACATCAATATTTAAGGGAAAAAAAAAAGCTATAACTATTCAAATACAATATTAATTATTATTTTTAAAAATCGCCCGCGGAAAAAAAAATAGGCACATTATGACAGGGAGATGTATCCTGGTTGATACCTAATCGCCGCGAGTGATTTAAAAAAATACATTATAATAAATTATTGTTAGATTTAAAAAAATCGAATGTTGAAACGTGAATAGGTATGACTATATTAGTAAAAATATGTATACCTATTACCTATATACAATAACGTTACTTTGATGAAAATTATTTTCAATACTTTTTATGATCCAAAAATGTAAGTATGTTGTCTGTTGGACTGTAGATAACATTCACACAACTAAAATACAATAGTTATCTACGAATAATACTGAAATGTTTTTTGACAAAATTAAAAGTTTTTACTTAGAAATGGAAATGTTTGCTCTAATGAACCATCGTAAATTCACCCAAAACGATTAAATATTGACGTAAGAATCACTGTAGTATACGTGTAATCATATTCGTCACCATTTCCCATTAAAAATATATTCAAAACATATGGAAATGTATTTTTAATAGGTATGTAAAATATATTTAAATTGATCCTAATAATTTTTAAATCATTATTCATCAATAAATCCATATTACACAGTATAATATCCAGGATATATATCTAAAATAACAATACAGTGATTTATTGTATCATGAGCCAGGATAATCGGGAAGTAGGTACCTATAAAAATATTTTGTGAAACTTTTATCAGGAAGTTATTTACATATTCCATTTGATATTTTTAAATTATTTGTATCCCATCCTTTTTGTTAAAACTATATTATTTTTCGATTTTCCAATATCATCATAAAATTAAAATTATAAACTCTTAAAGAATGTATTTTTATATGGATTTTTATATTTTGATTTTCTAAATCCTAGGAATATTATCCGATTAATAAACATTGAAATGTATTTATATATTTATAACTCAGTGGAGTGGAGAAGTACTGTGTACGTCATTATCAACATCTGTTACGAGCTATTGCAATATTTTTCCATTCCACATAAAATTCAATGTTTATTACTCAGGTAATAATTCATCCGATTTAAGAAATAAAAACAAAATAATTCTCACAAAAAAATTATTTTAAGAATTTACATAGGTGTAGGTAATTGTTTTAAAAAACTTTTAGCTTAACGGTATAGTGACATTAAAATTTACCAACTAATCTCGACAAGTGCTTTATAAAATAACGGAAAGTAGTAAGTAGTAAGTACTAAGCGATAATTATTGATTTATAAAGTAAAGTTACACGGCAAAGTTATTGTATGTAATTATTTTCGTTATTTGGTTGTGATAATCTTAATTTACTCCATACCCGTACAAATGAATATTCTAATCACTAACATGTTTTGTTTTCTTATAAATATTTTTATAATATACGAAAATTTCATTAATACGTCATATTTTATTAACATTTTGGATTCCCTACTAAATGTGATTGTATTTATACACCTACAAAATCAAACGGTGGAACATGATTGAGCATAACACGATGCCTTCGCCTTTAATTTAATTACGTTATAAATAAGTAGTGACTATGGTCAAAATTTGGAGAAATTTGATTTTCTACAAAAATCATTTTTTTCCCCTTGATTGTGATACTGTGATACATTTTGACTTAAAGGAGACTTATAACTACAGGTCGTTAAATTAATAATTTAATAAAATATGCGACACGATATGTGATTTAAATTGCCTATATAATGTTCCTAAATAAGTGACCAGCACTGGACCCCTTAAGGAGAAAAATGTAGGCAATAAAATTGCGTTCTCGGAAGGAATTGATAATGCTGTTCGCCAGGTTCAAGTATATGAGTATATGATGTAAGTAGGTACTACTCAATCGTGTTGTTTTTCTTTTGTTTTGCATAGCCCATTGTTACACCGGAAATATGCTCAATTGTGTTACAAAAAGGTCAATTTATGCTTAATCGTGTTACAGCCAAATCAAATACTTCCCAATCAAACTGATAAACTTTAACAGTTTCTAATTAAAAACAACCTCAAGGACTTATCAGTTTAAACCAATATACTGGGCGACCATTATCCTCCATGAATTTATACCACTGGGATGGGGGGGAGGGGTACTATAAATCGCTCAAGGTAATAATCGCCTAACGTTCGAGCGATTAGTACCTACTGGTTAATTTATATATAGAGGTACTAATCGCCCGATACTTAATTATATTAATGATTGTTTATAGTACTTTATTTTTATTAATTAACTGTTATATTATCTAGAAAATCCTTATAATAATAATAATAATAAAATTCCTATAAATTTTATAATAGATATACATGATTGTAATTTTATATATATTAGCATAGATATAACAATAATCAAAGTAGTATATATAGATAGGTATAATAGTTATTTTGCTATAAATATATTTTGAAACATTTTTGTCGGTGTATTATGGTATATTAGTATATAGATACATGTGACATATACAAGACGTGATAAGCTAATTTTCAATGTTAGATTATGTTTATATAAATTTGACCTTTTTAATAACCCGTGTAATTAAATATGATAACAATTAGCACAAATTCTATTGTACTGTACCTATACTTATACCATAACAGCTATACCCTTATCATGTCCAGCCTAAATGAGACAAGATGGCGTTTATATTTTATTTAAATTGAAATTAATATTTTCCATATAATGAATAAATCCTTGTATTGAACCTAAAAAATTGTGTTGAGCCTTAACACTCGAATAATAACTTTATATTTTAACAAACAATACATTTACAAAACTAGCATATAAGATTTTCAAGATTTGTGCCCTAATGGAAATATTATAATAAATATTTAAAACCCAATTAAATTAATACTTTTTCATTTTAACATTTAACTTTACTGATTAAAATCATCTGTTTGTTAACTATTAACTTTTATCAGTACTAATTTTTGAAAATTTCAATAATATATTAATTATGGCATCATGTTTCCAGTCATTAGAGAAAATTTCCTCTTTACATGAAATGTGATTTTCAGGGAACATATAAAATTAAGTAGATATCCAACATTATTAAATATAACGTACCTACTATCTTTAAAACGTGCCAAATAAATAAAATAATTATTTTAAATAAATAAATAACTAGTAAATTATTATAACTGTTAAAATAACATTGGAATGCGCGCACAATATAAACCATTGGGAAATGTTGAATATTGTTCATTTAGTATACAGGTATACACATTTCTTTAGATAAGTACCTTCCTTTTATTTTTAATTTCTTTGAACATCCTACACCCAAGCCCTTTGTTGAACTATATGGCTATTTAAAAATGAATTGAATTGAATATTAAATCCAGGAAACTGTATTATTGACATATATTATACAGCAGGTAGCGATAAAGTATTTTTTGCTCTTTATAATCTTAATTCTATAACGGTCCGGATGTTCCCACAAATATAATAGCATTGGCTACGTTAAAAACGCATTAAATCCCCTTTTTTAGAACACTATTATATATACTAAATTGTATATATTTATACATTTCCGACCTTATACCAATTGCAATTGTATTGAAAATAATAAAACGGAAAATTAATACATTAGATAAAGATTATTGAACAAAATCCATTAAAATGCAATATGAATTACTTTTACTGGAACGCATAGAATATTTGGAAAAGTAAAACTATAATTAAGTGTATTATTTTACAAATATAATACCTTAAAGAAAAATAACTTGCTAAATTACAAATGCATTAAATCGTCATTTTAATGACACTTCTTATATTAATTTGTCGGTTTCGGCCCTTATATTGGAATATTTTAAAATTAAGGATTGATAATTACGAGTTATGTTTATATTATTCTGTTGGAAATTGATTGTTGAATAGCCAGTTAAACGCATTCGAAATGAAAATGAACAATAAATAAATTATAATACACAAATAATGGTCATAATCCCTGTCATATGCACAGAATGATTCGCCTTGAAAATAGTTGTTGATTTATAAAATATCGTTTCGTCCTTTGATATTTAGTTATTTTCAGCATACGTTCGAAGTGCAATCCGTTCAAGACTACTACGTATATGGGCTCGGTAAATTTAACCATAGGTTATAAGTATGTTAATAAGTTTAGGTAAATTTAGTCACATACATTTTACAAATCATTTTTTAAATCAGTAATAAAATCAGAAATCAGTTTGAAATAATATTAATTTCATTATAAATAATAAATGATTTGTTTATTGTTAGATTATAACTTAAATTTGGTAAAGAAATAAATGATTATAAAAAAGCCAAAGAACCGGGTAATCTATTATACAAACGTTAACTCCGAATAGACGGTTTTTCGTGAACGAGTAAACATTTTTATTCAATTACACGGACCATTTTCCGACCCGATAGTAACGTGAGCGTTTTCTTTTCCGTTATGTTGTGTTTCGGATTCACGATTTGTCCATTATCCGTTCGTCCGTATATCGACTTTCCCGAAGACCTGAAGTCTAGGTACACACCGTATATGCTTTGTATTTACCTTATAGATTGCATGGTAAAAAACCGTTCCACCGTCTGTTTCTTATCGCTTCACCGTTTCCTGGGCCGTCGTCTTATCACCCCGAACTCACGAAATGGGTTTCTGCGACCTTCACCGTTCGAAGTCGGATTCGGGTTGTTGGATATTTTAAAGCCAAACTGAACATATCACTGTTTACGAATCGCCTCTGTACAATGGGGTCATTCGATTCGAATCTGTATATATTATGTGTCAAAATACAGTACCGTCTGTTATCTGAATAGTTTAAATACGAGATATTTCTACCACTTAATCATAGATAGCTTATTAGTGTAGGTCATTGATAAATTAAACGAACTTTCGATACGGGTATGCCGTTTCGAATTACACGTTATTGATTAAATTTTTTCTCGACCGCCGTGTTCGTGGAGATAACGAGTGTTTATCCGATATATAATACGGTATGAAATCGTAATAAATTTTCTTATCATTCCATTTTTTCTTATTTTTTATTTATCAGGATATTTATTATCTTTTTTTCCGTTTGTTTGAGCTACATATTGCATCATGCACGTATTATAGATCCGAATATTTTATTACATTGTTGCGTTATATTGTTCTGTGATGAATCCGTATTTTATTCCGGACATTCCTAAATTTCCATCTGGTAACGATAGTTTTATAAAAATACGAGAAAAGTCCGACCGACTGATTCACAAAGTAGGTAGTACCTATACTATATTTTTCATCTCATATTGATACATTTAGGCGAACTTTTATTATAATATAACATTTTATCATAATATTTAACGATGTTTAATCGAACTTTCGAACATTTTCACCTGCATACAACGATTATGTATATATACAAAAACTCGAATATAATAATTTCGACCCACTTCACATATGCAAAGTAGGTCCCTATTATATTTTATTATACTTATATACTATTTAACGGTAAATGTATTCTAAATCGTTGGACTTTTGTGGTATTTTTCAAAAATTTAAGTGAATTAAATTTATGGTGTTGTGTGAAACCTGTTACACTCAATGCTTATAAAAATCCAAGAATAGTAAGTTCGATAAATATTTGGATTACCTTACCTACTTTGTCAACCTGTTCAACAGAAATACTTTAGGGGTGAAGAACTATCTTCTAGTAAACGAACTCCAGATTTAAAAAAAAAAAAAAAAAATTAATTAATAGTATTATTTCTCAAAAAACTTCGGTCACCGACGATTTCGGAATCCGATAAAATACATAATCCGAGGTGTACGAATTGCACTCAATGTAGTTCTAGATATGAAGTGTTGTACTCAAAAAAAGTACACTTAGGTATAATATGTCACAGTCAGATGGCTATGCACTTACTAGTAGTTTCACTCAAAAAGAATTGCACATACAAAGAATTAAACCCGGTAGGTGCAACTTTAAGTTGCATTTAATAATGCAAAATAAACGTTTAATCTAAACTAGTTATCAAAATTTATTAGTATATAAATACTTGCACACACAAATAACTTCCCAGATTTGCCAACCAGAGTAAAATATATATTTTGCAGAAACTAAGGGCTGTTAAAATAATATGTTGTACTATTAATAATATCTATTACTAAGGCTAGGAATTTGAAACCCTAACCTAGAATAACCTGTAGAATGATCTATCAAAAATGACTTAATAAACTATAAATTTTATAAGCGCAATATTGGCAATTTATATCGATCCTGAATAGATACAAATGAAGTAAATGTGTTCACGATATTTCTCGTTAACCTCTCATTTTTAATTACTTCGAATGCAAATAACAGCAGTATTATTTATAATTCCAACGTCGATAACCATATACATTCCTATAATAGGTAACTATATATGTATAATATATTAAAGTGCATGCCTGTACACCTATACGTCGCTATATTCTACACACGAAATGGCCATATATCATTCAAAGGACGGCGTAATAATAATAAGGGGGGAAACAATCCAGTCGAGGGTGGATGGCGCAGGTCGTGGATGGATTGGGCCTGTAGGAGGGAGAGGTATTGCGATAAGACGAGACTATGAAAGGACTCAGAGAGCTGTAAAACAAGAGACTCATAAAAACAAAGGGTTATTGCTCCCGGTCGGGCAATATGGACCAACAGCAGCAGCCGACAGAGATCTGTGATGATGCTTTTCACAGACGCGATTGGAGTACCTATATAAACCTACTAAATAAAATATAATAAGAGAACGAAGGGAAAAATAGAATACAAAATGTAAAAAAAAACTAACTCTGTTGATGTGCCGAAGAACATAACCGTTTTCAGCGTGTGCACGTCGCAGCATCCGCCGACTATAATGTCGTCGTTATCTCTCCCGCCGCTGTTTATCTAAGAGTATAACCACAAACACACACACACACACACGTATGCATGTAGACACTTATACACGTATACACTATAAATGAACAGGACGTGTTTTTTTTTATGTTAAAAGTAAACGAAAATTATGGAATATTGAATATATATGATATAATAATATATTCAATTTATGATAAATTACTTTAGAATTTAGATAATTGTAAGTATGTACTTCACTTAATTAAGTTATATTTGTTTAAATAGTAAAATGAATGTTTTAAATATTAACATTAGGTACCATTGAGTTAAAAAGTAACAAAATTATATTCAAAAAATGAAAATGAAATGTAAGTACAAAATTACATTTTTTATTTGTATTCTAAACAATATTTAAGTAACTATTATGTATGATTTTAATTTAATCTGAAATTTATTTTGCTTACGAGAAGATCAAGTTGAAATAAAGTGAATGTCTAAGGTGGACGATCACGAAAAGTTAGAAGATGAAGAATTTTTGAATAAATCTAATAACAAATTAAAACTTATGGGTATAATTTTTAGTAATTTTCTTCTGGTATTCTTCCTATAATATAGCATTTCTATTTGGGAGGGGTTGGTATCATCCATTTATAAATTATTTTTTGGTTTATAATTAATAAAATTTGGATCCTAGTAAAAACTGATACTCAATAATAATTATCCAAATAAATTAAATATTGTTTTAACATTATTTTATTTCATTACCATAATATGCTTTATTTACCAAAGATGCTAAATTAACGATATATAGTTGAGTTAATTAGAACACGTTTAAAACATGGTGTATGATTTAACAAGTTAAAGAAAAAAGGTTAAACCTGATATAATTTAACTTAAATGAGTTAATAAAATTTCAGTTTATTTATTTATGGTATACGTATATTATATGTCACATCTGATGGTAAGAGTGTACGAGAGATAAAACAACGCATAGCATTAGCAAAAACAGCTTTTAGTAAAAAACAAAAATTACTCATCTCAAAAAAGATACATCTCAATATAAAGAAGAGAATTATTAAAACATATGTATGGAGTGTTGCAACATATGGATATGAAACATGGGTAATAAATGATACCGAGAAGAAAAAGCTAGAAGCGTTTGAGATGTGGTGTTGGAAGCGTATGGAGAAGATAAGTTGGATACAGCGAAAAACAAACGAAGAAGTACTCAGCATTGTGAGGGAAAAACGTACACTCATAAATAATATTAGAGCAAGGCGTTGGAAAATGGTTGGACATGCCTTGAGACACCCAGAAGAGATGCATAATATAATATTAGAGGGTATGATAGAAGGAAAGAAAACTGCAAGACGTCCACGAAACTCTTATATAGGACAAATTAAATGTGATGCAAAAGTCAAAACATTTAAGGAACTTAAAGAAAAAGCGAGCAATCGGTCAGAATGGAGAATGGGAGTTGTAAACCAACCCTCGGGTTGAAAAAAAAAAAAGTTAATTTTGAAATAATACATTTTGATTTCATATTGTTTTTGTCGTTTCTAATAATTAGGTATTTATTTCTCGATAGAATAAAATAAAACAAATATATTATATAATAATCTCCCTGTAATATAAATGGAGGAATACATTTAATTTTCCACCAATAAACAATATTTAGGTAGGTACTAATTTGCAATGAGGAATTTCCATTTGTTAGAATTTTCAAGAAAAGAGTAGGTACCTACTAATTAAACATTTTTATTAACGGATTTGTTGTTAATTTTAATAATTATTATTATAAATAAATTGTAGTGTTTTCAATAATATTATGTTAATAGTTTTTTTTAATTTAAAAATGCTTAAGTTAAAAAATAATAGGTTCTTAATAACTGTAGGTATATCTCAAATGTTATATTGACTCGTATAAAAATAATTAACTTAACTTTAGTTAATAAGTTATTTTATTAATTTAACTGAGTTAAAAAAAATCATTGACTTGTCCATCATTGCATTTTCTGACTCGTACCACATTTACTATTGTACACAAACAATGTTGGTTCTCATTATGAAAGAGTATAATATGACTTAATAATAATTATATATAGCAAATTAGAATAAAATAATAAGTTATATTATTTCTAACTTTTGATTAATGACTTAAATGTATTAAATTATGTTATAACATGTTTAATTCTGTTTAATTATAGAAAACTGGCAAAGCACGAGGATTTGCATTTGTCGAGTTTATGTATCCAGAAGTCGCCAAAGTTGTTGCGGAAACAATGAATAACTATTTGATGCACAAAAAAATTCTAGTTGGTAAGAACTAAAATGAATCAATATTGATTAATTAAAATGTATTTTTTTTATGATTTATTTATTCTTTTTAGCAAAATATCTCCCTCCAGACCAAGTAAAAAGTAACACATTTTGGCGTTGTGATAAAAATAATATTCCTTTGACTATAAAAAATAGGTCGATACAAAGAAAGGCCATGGAAAGACCATTAGATCCTAAAAAAGAAAAACAAAACAAAACTTTATTAGATAAGCGCTTGCGACGTTTGCAAAAGAAACTGAAAAGCAATGGAATTGATTACGACATACAAGTTAGTATATTATTTCCGGTATTTTGTACATTGAGTACAAATTGTATGTTGACACCTCTGAGTTACCGTGTGATGTTGCCAATCACCAGATATATAATCTTATATTATTTATTGGTACATGCTAAGATAAATATTGTAATTTTGAGTTACTGACCTATATCTATACAAGTTTTTTTTTTTTTTTTTATTATAGATCTGTCGTATATCTCTTGAAGTATAAATAATTTTTGTGAACTTTTTTCAAAATATTATTTGTATACTTCATTTCATTATTTCTAATTTTTAAATTTTTTATTCCCCTCTCTTTTTCTTTGTTAAAACTACATATTATAACAACTTTTAATTTTCAAATGGTAACCTATGATTTAAACTATAAAGTCTTAAAAAATATATTGTTATAAGAAATTTCACATTTTGATTTTTAAATCAATGAATATTACTCAAGTAATAAGCATTTAGATTTAAATTTTAGGTTGCCATTTGAAAATTGAAAGTTGATTTAGTTTTTACAAATATGGGAGGGTGACAAAAAATTAAAAAATATGAAATAATATTAGAATTGAGTATACAAATAACTTTTTGGAAAAAAGTTAACAAGCATAATTTATACTTTCCGAAATATAGCCTAGCCCATGATGAACAAAATAATTATCTTTTATAGGTACCTACTATCATTTTTTGACCAACAAAGTACGAGTAATTGTTTTAATTGTTAATAATTTTTACAGGTACCAATTCATTTAAAACATGAAATTTGATAGAATTTGATAGAAATACAATATAAAATATTATTTATAATTTATTTTATTGAGTACCTACATTAAACTTTTGTAATTTAAATTTATTTTGTTGTGTATAGTAATAAATTGTATCTTCTTATTCTGCATTAACATATTTTTGTAATGAAATAGTAGGAACTTTATAATTCAAATGTTACTAGGTTTACAATAAACATTGAAGCATAAAATATACATTGTTTAAAAGATGAAAACTTTTCTGATGTTTTGTTGAAATTAGATTTTCAAAATATAGTCGTAGTCTTTATTGTGTACTGAAGATAATAACATCGTTATCATAATACATATAAACAAGATAAAAGTATATATTTTTGTGGAATTGAGTTTTTTTTATTTATTAAAATAATATTCACAAGTACTCTACACATAAACAGTGTATACTAATGCCAATCTAGCAACACTGAAATATTCTTTACGCACAATTATACATAGGTATAATTCCCCTAAATAATTGTTTTATGGTCTTGTTTAAAACGTTCACAGTCAAATTATAAATGGTGCATTCAAATTGCCTCCCATATTTTTAATCTGTAAAATATTTCAATTGCCTCCCAATTTCAAAATTTTCATTTATTCAAATTGCATCTGATAAAAGTTAGAATAGAAATCAATATTTAAATTTTTAGTAGGTAGTGGAAATTATTTATATATATTATACAGGTTGTCTTTATTATATTGAGGAAGTATTTTAACAAGATGAAAAAAGTTTTTATTTTTTATTTGATATAGCATAATTTACATTAAAACAAATTGGAGTTTGCTGTGGCAAAACTGAAGTGTTTTAAAATGTAAAATTTACATCAAAATAATATCAATTAAAAAAAACCAATTCATTAACAAAAAAAAAAACTGCATACAATGGTATAAGATATATTCTGTATAAAAAACCAAAGTTCGAAAAATTACTTTTCATAAAAAGTTAAATCGAACAAAACTTGATTTTGAACTGGAGAAGTTTTTAACCTGAAAATTTTTCGAATGAGTGAGTTAGTTAGTTTGCCTCTAAACTTGCTCATAATTAGGTAAATTAATATTAATAAAATATGAGACAGGAGCAACTTGAGTACGCATTTTATAAAAAAAATCAAATGCACGCAATTGTACCTAACCAATTATTTGTATGAAATAAAAAAATGTTATGTTTTTTATTTAGATTTACAATCCAGATCCTGAGGAAACTAAAATTCTGAGTGGCAATAATTGTGATGACAATAGTTTATCTGAAACCTGTATAGAACCAGACGTTGATATGAATTCAAACTCCGATGAAGATGAAATAACATTTGATACTCATCCAAAAAAACCAACAAAAAAAGTTATTAAAAAAGAAAAAAGCCATAAATTAAGAATAAAATAATTTATTTTAATTTTTATATTTGTTTTTAATAAAATTGTATGTTAATATTTTTAATTTGGAAGTAAACTAATTTACAATAAATGCTTAAAATTTCTTATTTTCGTTCTCTGAATGGCTCCAATGTAAAGTCACCTAATATTTCTTTGCATGGCTTAAGTTGATTACTAAACAGAATAAATTGTAAATATAGTTAATGATATTTAAAATTAAAGATTTTATCTAAAAATAATGTAGGTATTACTTATCACAAATTTTCCTAAACGCATCCGGTTGAATACATTTTAAATCACAAGTGTAGCAGTATATTAAAGATAATGTTACTTTTCTTATCTGTTCCAATTGTTCTAAAATAGTTTGTTAAAATTAGTTGTAAAGTACTATAGGTACAGGTACTTAATTTTAAACATACCCGGTGTAAATGGATGTTTCTGTTTGCTTGATTCAAAGTAATATGGGTCTCCTTTTTGCATCCGACAAAACTGTTCAGCAACAATTGCTTGAAATACAGGACCTAACATTGAACATTCAGCATGGTTTTCTAGAATTCCTCCTATGAAAAGCTCCACATCAAGAAAACTAGTATATCTAGTTTTTAAACGTTCAACCATCTTAATAATTAAAAATTATTATGTAAAATAGAAATATAGGAAAACTGTATAAAGGAATTTTACATTTGAAGGCATATATGCTTTATAATCTTCCCAAGTTTTTGGACAGTCCTTTCCAATCATATTTAAGTACTTTACGTATGCGTTGATTCCAGAATCTCTAGCCTTTACTATATCAAGTGATAGTAAGTCTCCCCCTACGCCATTGACTTTAAAGAGGAAATCTGTTAACTTTTATGTAAGTATTATTAATTATTGCCTTATTAATTAAAAATAAAAAATCTTACAGCTGGCGTGAAAAAACGATCCATATTGCCTTGTGGTTGAGTACACATACCAATGACCAATTCTACAAAATTGCTTCCTTCTGTAATGAAGTCTACAGAATTAAAAAAGTCACTGAATTCCCACTGTTTGACATTCTCACGGTCTTCATTATACATACTTAATCCACGATTATTTATGAAAAATAAATGTTAATTTCTAACTATAATTTTATAATGAAAATACTTACATAATTTTCGAAACTAGTGTACTGTGTAATGCTTTGAAAGCAGTGATAAATTCTGTTAATATCTGAGGATTTATATTTTCATTGTAAACATCATTGTATCCATTTTCCTTTACTAAACAACAATTAATTTTTTGCAAATATTCTTTACCTAAATAGAAAATGAATCACATCGAGTATATTAAATTTAAATGTAATTTTTAAACTAAACTGTTTTCTATTTGTTAAGACTATTTATAACCAATATTATAAAATATATTTTTAATTAAATACAGGTAGTAGGTATATATAAGAATTAAATTTAATCTATAGTTATATATTAAAAACAAAATTTTTATTTCCCCGTGTATAATTACTTTTGAGCTTTGATTGTATCTGGATTAATATTTTAAAACTTCAAACTCTTAACCCCTGAAAACTTTTACTGTATACCTAATTATAATATATTGTATGTGCCTACCTATTACCAGAGTATTATATAAATATTTCCAAATATTATGTTGAATGTTGGAAAATTGTTAGAAGGCCCCTTACATCTCCCTCCTTTAATTTATACTTCTGTATTTATTATCTAATTAATTATTTTAAATTATTGATATCATAAAATACCTATCAAAACTCTACTTCAAAAACCTCCATCCAAACAAAAATTAATTCTATTTCATTTGATCCTTGTAGGCCAATATTCAGGAAAATATAAGAAAAATGTTTAAATAGGTGTGTAAAAAATATAAAGTGATCCCATTTGTAAGTATAATTTTTTATTTTTATTTATTTATAAAACAATAAATTAAACAATTAAAAAATAAGTAATTAAAGTTGTAGAAAGTTCATTTTTACATTTTTTAAGCAACGATAACTTTTCTACTAATGATTGAATTTAAAAAAACTGAAGCAAGGTTTACTCCAAACTATCGTCTTCTATCGATTTTTGGTAAGCATCATTTTGACTAAACAATCACTGAACCTGTTTTAGCAGTCTTGGATGTACTATATTTTTAACAATTATGATTACACGACTATTCAAAAAAGCACTAACATGGAACTATTTTTAAATCATTTTAATGAATGTATTTAAATATTTTTAAATTGTTAGATTTGCATTTTTCTTAAATTTACTTAAAATTATTTATACAGAACCCTGTAAAAATCAAGTGTGGGAAGTTCTCTCAAAAAAAGTATATATTATGAACTAGGACCGGATTTGAATTTTACAAATTAAGTTAATAAGCCAAAAAAAAAAAAAAGTCATTCCCTCAATATCAAAATCAGTTTATCGATCCTTGTGTATCCTCTCCCGGGTGTTTTCCTTTCCAATCTTTTTAGCCTTTCTTTGTCCCATTTTGTATAGTTATTCATAGGTATGTTGCACACACATAGGTTAAGTATACCATACCTATTAAGTTCGGTAAATAATATTTGTATGTAATGTGTTGAAATACAGCTATCAACAACCGACGAGCTTCTTTGAACGCAGTTTCATCGTCCCAATGTTGGTTTAAGTTAGCCAATTCGACAGCAAATTTGTTGTGCAATCTCAACAGAACCGTTTGTAATACTGCGATCATAGGATGAACGTTTGCTCTGAAATCACCTGTAATTATAATAAATAAATAAAGAAATATACCTGCCTATATAATATAATAATATATCCTACAGAAAATACAGGGATATTAAACAGTTAAACATGATTAAAATAATAGGTATATCGTGGATGAGCAGTATAGGTACAGGTTCTCCAACCAGTTTGTGCTTGGAGTAAATGGTTCTATATAATGTCATCGATTTTTGAAATGTACTTTTTTATACCTAATTATTGATATTTTTGTATGGACTATACTCTCAAATTAGAATAAAATAAACTAATATCAAATTTGTATCATTTTTTGAAAACAGTACAATCAAAATATTCTAAATCAATATTTAGATATAGGTACCTACCCCCATATACCTATGTATATAATAGAGATTTAAAAATGCTCTCCTGAACAATTTGAAAGTACCAAGCTAGAACTTTTTTACTCGATTCGTGTAATATATTGTCATTTGTAATTTTGAATATTTAAAATTGCGAAAAAAAAAAAAAATAAAAACATTATTTTATTTTTCAGAAGTTTCGTGGTACCTATTTATGTGTAGGTACATAAATATTTCAAAAACCGTGTTCGGTTAAACGGGATAGCTCAGATATCACAATAATTTTATTTCATTAGGTAGTTAGATACCTACCTATACTGTCAATAAAAAACCGTTTAATTCGTATATTTTTATTTTATAATAATTTTATTTTCAATATATGGGCAGGTTTTCATTAGAGTGGCGTTAAGAGGATGTCGGCGCATACAATTTTCAATGAAAAACTGATGTTAGCATCTTTCACTTTTGACTTTAGAATATACCTAACTTGTTTTTATCGTTTTATTTAATTACTGGATTAGTGTTGTAAGTTGTTCCCGTGTTTCGATATACCTATGAGTTTAGGGTAAACCTACCTGTTTATTATAATGTACATGATCGCAATGGTCGTACCTACTCTATGTTTTATACCTATCCATTTATGTAGCTACCTAAAGTTTTTTCGACACATTTATTATTTTTTCAGTGTTCAAAATGTCCCCGTAATTCCGAAAAAGTAATTAATCTATATTAATAGACGCACGGATACCTAACTGTTATAATAATTGTTTGGTCCGCATTATTATACGTATATAAACTTATAATAGTTGGTATGTATGACCTGTTTGTATTATTTATTCTTGTTTTTTTTTTTTTCTGTAATCCATAAAAAAAATATTTTATAAACATTTTTGTCATGTGTTGTTTAAAAATTTAAAATATGTGGTAGGTAATATATACAAAAACAGTAGAAAAAGTTGAATATTCGTTATTTGATTGTTTTTCTTGGAAAATAATTGACTTACAATTTTGTAAATACAATTTTTGTGTACAAAAATATGATCTACAATTAAGTTATTTTATATTCTTATGCTAAGAGCTATAATTTTTTAATTAAACGGAAAACACTAAAATCTACTTTCTTTTTCAATTTTCAACCCTATCGAGGCACATCTTAGGGCTGATAAATCCTGCCCAAACCTTATACATATTATTTTTATGTATAAAAGAACAAATTTTGGGGGTAAAAATTAAACATTTTGAAAAAAAAATTACCTCTATAAACAAGGACCGCCCTAAATTGTAGGTGCTTATACAATCTATATATATACATTAACCAACACATATGTACCTATTATGTATACCTATTATAAGTTATTTACCTTATAAAAAAAAATATATAAATTTATATTATGTTATTTTGAAAAATAAGTACTTATATCGTACACAACCAGGATTTTAAGGAGTTCCAAATGGGCGATTTCAAAGACATTTTAAGAAAAATTAAATTTCTAAAGAGTAAAATACTAAAGTTAATTTTTTTTTTTTTTTTGTAAATCAAATTTTACAAACCCGATTTTATTTTAGAGGTCATAATAACTTGTAAATATACATTTTAAAACTATTATAACAAAAATATTTCTATTTATATATCGTTTTAAAATGATATAGCTATTATTGCAGGTTTAGGTACCTATTATAGGGCGCATGTAGTTTTTAATAATTTTGTTACAACTGTAGTTGTCAACGAAAACTTTTGTTGACAAAGTTCACGGAATTATATTAATTTGTATAAAAAATTTGGACCGAATAAAATATCGAAATAAGTATGCATTCTTATTTGAAAATTGGGGGCTTCCACACCACACGCGATTGTAAGGAGTATTATTTAGGTAATTTATTAAACTTTCTTTGTGCGAGGCGTATGTCATCATTAGTGTTAGTAACCCATATAAAAAGTATACGGGAAGCCATTACACGCACCCATGCGCATCAGAACGTTGCAACGAATACATAAATTTTAATTTTGAAAAAATATTCGAATTCTCCACAACATTTATGAGGGAATGATCGAAGCATTTTTGAAAAATGGTTTTTATTTAATTAGAAATGTATGTTAAACATTTTGAAAACATTAAATGGTTTTAATTGTAGTATAAAATATGAAAAATGAGAAACGTGGTGGTTAAAAAAATGGTGGTATGGAAGATGGTTCGAGTCGGTCCTTTTCTAGGGAGTTAGAATTAGATTTAGAGTTAGATTCTTTTAAGCGATGAAAATGATCTTTCCGCAGTACCTATATGTAATCACAGGAATTGTATTAAATAATTAAAAGCCTTTCAATATTAGAATAAAATTGTATAAATGACGAAGATACAATTTCTAACACAGAAGATGGTCATTCTATTGATGGATTTTTCTATATTAAATTCCAAGTTTTTAGTTATCCTTCGAATTCGATAAATTACACGATAAATCAGAAGTATAAGGCTGCATTAATAATATTTTGTAAATCAATAGATTCAATGTACCTATTTAGGAATAATACTTTCTAAATTATTTATTTTGTTATTTGTTGTAAAAATCCTAGTTTGCATTTCAACTATTAAAAAATCTAAAAATAAATGATAAACAGATGTTCTATAATAAAACTCCGGATTATTAGCTTCCATTGGTATATTGCTGTGTTTAAGTTTTTTGTAAATAATTCGTGCCATTTTTATTTCAATATTAAATATATTAGTATTATTTTGAGCTCTATTGAAAACATTTGAAAAATGATGTTCATTTCGTTGATGTTGCAATACAGTAATAATTGTAGAATTTATAATAGTTTCAGCCTCACATACATCAAATGTAGACATTGCAGTTGTTTTGATAATGCTAAAGTACATTTTATGGCATCAAAAACTATTTGTAATTTCAATATAAGTGATAATGAGTAATATAATCCATTGGGTTTTGTTAAAATTATTCTATCCGAATCTTGAATGATATCTTTTAATAACGATAAAATCGCAGGAAGCATTTGATGAACTCTGATAAACACTTCACGGCGTTCAACCCATCTAGTAGTACAAAGTTTTTACATCAGGTCAATTATTTTTGGCTTTATTTTTAAAAATATCAGTTCGTTTAGGAGAATCTCGAATAAAGTTAGTAACTTCGTCTATGATACAAATTATGCTTCTTACAGGTTGAATACCACATGTTTTTACTAGGTAACGCTAAATTTAAACAGTAAACATAAACTGCAAGAGGTTGCTATTTTGAAATATATGCTTGAGCTTCTTTAAACTAACTTGATATACCTATTTGCAGCAATATCATAGTCTTACCCTCTCAAATTGTTTAAAATTGGTCCAAATTTTTTGTTAATTGAATAATAGTATTAGCTAGATGTGTAGCAGTTATTTTGACAAATTGTATAAAGTAATCATGAATTTCCTTTGCATCCAAATTAACATATCTTATACTAATTGATAATTGTTATAGATAATCGATACAAAAACGTAATAATGAACAAAAATTTTCATTGTTTTCAGTTGAAGAAATATTAATGATATATTGACGGTTTCATATCTATGGCTGCGTAATGCAATATTTTGTTTTCCGTAAAGTAAAACTGTTTTTACAGTAGGCAGGTACTAGCTTTTGTCCATTCATTTCAATTTTATTTTGTACATCAGAATCTAACTGGATTTTAATACTGTCATTTTTACCCTCATAAATATGGCAAAATTTTTCATGTTTTTCCATGATAATTTCAACCGTAGTATTTTTGATACCCAATATGCAAATGGTAGTATTTTTGTAGAGGTATTAAAATGAAAACTCCTAGTTTTTATCATTTATTTCATCATAATCTCGTCCAAATATAACACACACGCGACAATTAACATAGTTTTTTTTTTAATCCATGAAATTTTGTTTAGCTAATCTTTTGAAATTTTCTATTTTTATTGCCTTGAACGACAATAAGACATTTAAAATTATCAAAAAGAATCCAATGACTTTTCATTACATTATACATGTTTTCATTAGTAATAGGTATTATATTAGAAGATATATTTTTAAAATTGTTAATGTCCATATAGGATCGAAATTGCGTTCTGGTCGTGCATTTATTTCACAAACGTTTGAAGTTTAAGACATTTTAAACATATTTCTTATTTGTTTGATCATTAGGTAGATACCTCGGTTTCCTTAATTTCCACGTCATTAACGTACATTCGTTACCTACCTATCTAAAATATCAATTAAAAAAATAAGTTTACATTCTTATTTCACAACGTAATTTTAAAATTTTTTTAATATAACTAATTAACTTTTTTAAATATAAATATTACTTACTTTCAGTTTTCAAATTAGTCTCAGTTACCTTAGGTATTTTAAAATATGAGTATAAATCATTTTGAACATTACGTTCTAATCTTTGGTTACCCATATATGGTTAATAGTTAAACATTTCAATATCATTATAAATAACATTTTAAAAACTTTTATGCAGTAATTTACAATACAGATTATTATTTATCATACGTGTCACTGACTCACAGTTACCATGTGACTGCCTTTAAATTGTAGACACCTTCGACCTACCTATACCTATTTATGAGTAGCGTGATGCCCACTGTGTTGTATTATGTTTTATACACATGAATGTTATCGATAACCCATAAGATACAGGTAATTAAATCACAGATTTGAATTAATTTTTTTTTATTTAATCTGTGGTAAAATTATAATATATTATGGAAATAAGACTAATCACTGATAATTATTGTACAGTATAGAACAAGATAGGTACGTACGTAATACAAAAATATTTTTGAGCTACATTTCTATTATTGAAAACTAATGTACTGTTATCCACCAATACCCACAAGTATTCTAAATAATATAGGTATAGGTATTTAATTTTTTTTTTTTCAAATTTACACGGCAAATGAGGGCAGGGCTCCTTGCTTCCTCATAAATACGCTCTTGGTAATAAGTGTTGTATAGAATGAAAAAATAATGGAAAATGTCCAACTGTTGTACCATGATTAACGCGTAGTTGAAGTAGTTAAACCCAAGGAAATTTGATAAAATCCAATACTGTAGCTACGCGATATTATCTCAAGGTATTAATCATTAAATAAATATGTTATTTAAGATTTAGTAAATACCTACCTATATATTGTAGTTTTAACTTTTATTTTATTAATAAATTATTAAAAATCTAATAAGAAAAGAAAAATATTAATAGATATAAACAATTAGGTATTTTGAAAAAAGTATTATATTATAATTTATAATAGTCAATTTAAAATTTGAAACTTGTATATACCTGCTTGGATACAAAGACTTTCGTTTTCAGTTTCTCTACACGTTTTTGTACGGTTTTCAGCATTTGGTGGATACATACTTCCATTGATATCTTGAAATTTCAACATACCATTTATAAACGATCGAAGTTTTTTGTTATTTTCTTCTGTAGATCCATAAATTATCGATCCGTCCAAGAAACAAGTATTGAAATTGAGCTAAATTCAATAAATGAAAAAATGAACGTGATACTTGTTTTAAGAATCTCGTATATTGGTATTTAAATCAAATAAAATATTTAATTTGAGGAATAGGGGTTCTGCTGAATTAAACTAAGAGTTTCTTACAGTAATAGTTGCTAATTGAGAAAATTTTATTTTTTTTACCAATACAAAATAAATAAATGCTAGATAGGTACTTTTACAAATTATGTATTGAAATACAATAAACTTATAATATTATACGAGTATATATATTAAAATGTTGTTCATTTCCCCAAAATGTGTATCTATACCCTAGTAGCACCGGACTAAGAAGGAATCCTTGTACAATTCTACTAGTATCCCATGTAGGACTCATAACAGCAAGTCTAGACTTAATAAAATAATGAATCCCAATAGTGAATAGGTATAGGTACTAGGAATTATTTTTCATTTTTTTATAGCAGAGACTAAAAATGTCAGTAGTACATACCTGATAATGTTTTTTTTTATATACTAAAAATGTTGGTAAAAAAATATATTAAGTACTAAATATTTTAATATTATGAGGGCACAACTTTTCAGTATATAATGAAGTAGACTTTATTCGACAAGAAATATGCACGATTTATATAATTTTAAACGCTAATTTTATTTTGCATATTCTTGACTTTTTAAACTTTTTTTTTTTGCGTATTCAATGCATATTTATAAATTTTAAATGCGTATTTTGAGATTTTTCTATGCATTTAAATCCGCTCTCTGGCTAGTTATTTGAAATTCGGTTTTGGACTACCCGAAAAAGGTGACTCTTAGTATGTTATATAACAGGGATGACCGGCGAGAAGAAACTCGAGAGCGGCAAAATATATTGAAAAATGTGTTAGAGCCTAGAGTAGAAAAAAGGCATGTAATAAATACGTTAAAATGGAAATATTATACAATTTGAAAACACGATATATTTTTTATTAATTGTAAAAACTAAAACTATAATTTAATAATTATTACATTTTGAAATACATATTTTTATATTAGTAAAAATGTTTTGCGTCTTACACGGTACATTCCACCCCCAGGGCCCTGATCATTGTTGAAGTTGTTTTAGTAAGAAGTTTTTAAGTTTAGTAGGAGGTCGTGATAGGTGTCCCTGTGTTATTTTATGTTCCCCGCGCTACCATTCTCACTTAGGTATATTTATTTTATCATGTTATCTAGTCAAGATGCAACGATGCTCTGACTATGATCTTATTATATTTTTCCCCTTTAGAAATGAACGGTTCCCCCATGATCTGATTTTTACTCGTTGTTTTATTATTAATGTTAGGCTCCCACACATAATTAGGTGGGTACCCACATATTTTTCCTCCCATGTTAGGTTTTCCCAGTTGTAATACTGTAATAGCTGTTTATTTTCTGATCAGTTTTCCCATCAAGTATGGGTGATATCTCTCTAATTTATTATATTCCCTATTATGGTTATTTTACCTTATCCCCTGTTAGGTTTTTAAGTAGGTAGGTATATTTTATATTTGTTTTTTCTTTCTCCCATGTTAAGTTTCCCATAAGTAGTAGGTAGGTAGGTACACCATGATACAATAGGACCCTTTATATAACTTTTCCCTAAACATTATTTATCGCATAATTTTATTTTTATTTTTATTTTTTTTTTATTGTTTTGTTTTTTGAGGAAGTCTCGTACCTTGTTAGGTATGTTATAAATATATGTATATAAAAAAAAAAAAAAAAAGTTTTTTTTTTATTGCATGTTGATTAGTTTTTATGTTATTTTTGTTAATTATTCCCCCTTTAATTTTGATACATATTACCACGCTGCCGCTATTACCACCCGTTCTTGTTCGCGGTCCACCGACCGGGACATAAATTTTGATTTTCTCCTTATATTTGTCATCCGCGTACTTATTGATTTTATTTATTTTATTGATTTCGGTCTATTTTATTTGAG
>JAIPRL010000260.1:0-17889 GCA_025469235.1 Pemphigus obesinymphae | reverse complement strand
GCTGTCGTTTCTGGACTCTCGGGCGTTCCTGATTTCTCCACCGTTTTGGATCATCTCTACGAACAACCAGATTTTTCCACACGGCCCAGAACGATCTATACATCTCAAGACGCCATATTTTTATTGTAGTAAATCTTTTTGTGCCATGTGGCCTTAATATTTTTTTTATGTTCCGGTCTATAAGATCGTGAACGTGTGATGGGTGAGGTGTAGCGGCCGCGGTAATATGTTTTTAATCTTATTTATTTCCCCCTTGTTAATAGCATGTACCTACTTTGTATCAACTTTATTTTATTTCACCAAATTTACTCTCATTTTAAACACACACGCATTTCACAATTTCTCTTATGTTTTCTTTCTCCTAACAACAGTCTCCACGTCTCAATTAATTCTCTCACTTTCATTTCTCCTAAATAATATCAAAATCAGTCATTCTATTCTTTTTTTTTTTTTGCAACAATACCAATAATTAACATATTCAAATACCTACTCAATAACACCGTCAATTATAATATTATTTTTTCAATCTCACCGCCAAGATATTTCATTTAAAATAAATTATTTATCTGATGGTGGAATAAGATGTTGTGTTGTACCCGATCTGTCTCGTGGACTGCCGCGATAAACGCCACAGCACGTCGGCGTCGGGTAGGTACCTATTTTTATATGTTGCATGCCGTTAAAATTACTTACTATAATGACTAAATTTGTATTTTATTTTTTTTCTTTCTTCTCTTTTTAAATTTTTCCCTTTTATTTAATATATTTTATTTTTTTGTGCGATGAAATGAACACGATTCATTTCGCAAATTATAAATAGTCCCCGGTATAATGTATTTTCTCCGCTATAAATAGCTGTTGTGCCCGTTATCGATAGCATAGCAGTTTGTAATTAAATAATCTATACCTAACTTGCTAATTACCCGGCCTACCACAAACACAAAACCAATGTATTCTACTCTTCACTTTAATAATAATGTAATTTAATAATACCAATATTTTTCAAATTTAAACATTTTTTTTTATTTATTTTTCCTTTTTTCTTTCTCTCTCTTTTAGTTTGTAAGGTAACAAAAATCCGTTGGACTCCGACCACATTGAGTCTCGGTCCTACGGTGGACCCAAGTCCTGCCTTGGGTTTCTGGGGCCAACCTAGCCCTTTAGGGGACTAGGGGGGCTACAAACTCGTTCGGTCATCGGTTCGTCTCTCTTATCGTTCATTCGCTCATCGGTTCGTCCTTTTCATCGTTCATTCGGATCGAGCGTATTCGATGATAACAGGGGAGGAACGAACGAACAGATGTTGTGAACGAGTTGTTCGTTCATCAACCACTTGTTCATTGAACTAATTCGTTCATGAACAATACATCTCTACAGTGCACGGCATCATTCCATTCAGTGGAGCCATTCGAATGCACACACGCCGTCCTCGATCGTCTCACTGCACAACTAACCCGGCTACGCCGTCGTGATAACATGCATATGATCGCTGCCTACAGCAAACTGCAAGCGACCACCGTTTTTACAGATAGACACTAACCTATCAGGTCAGTAACCTAATAGCGTGGCATCGTAGTAAGACCTACAATGGGCAGACTTACACGGCACACTTCCTACACGTTCCCTCAACAACTTCCTGTAAAAACTCGTGCCATAGGCCCACTCTTCCTTGTAGAATTAACACCAGATTCCCTTCCCCTTCCATGATGAGAACGAAGAAACACGGTCCACGTCCCGGCGCAGACCCAAATTCTCCCTTACCATCGAAACTTGGAAAAACAAAGCGGCAAATCTCCTCAACACTACCTCCGGAAACCTCGGTCAAGAAATACCGAACAAAACCTCAAGCGCCAACACCCTTATCTCTGAAAAATCTCAGATTCCATCTATACATGAATTTCCTACCAACCACCCACCGTTTCCAACTTCTCTAAAGCCTTTACCTCCACCAAAAATTCCACCAATTATAGTCAAAGGAGCAACATGTAGATCAGTGGCCCGAAAAATCATGTCCACCGTACCAGCCGACACGGTGGAAGCTAAGGCCTTCAGCCCAGATTCAATTAAAATTCAATGCTTTGACGTTAGAGATATTTCGCCTATTACAAAGATACCTCACCAAAATCGACACTGAATTCCACACCTTCAGCCTACCAGAGGATCGAATCCTCAAAGTGGTCATTAAGGGTCTTCTCCAAAAAATATCTGAAACTGAAGTACACAACGAGCTAACCAAAAAAGGTTTCATAGTGACACACGTCCGTCAGTTTGGTAAACTAGACAAAAAAATTCCAATACACATGATAACCTTAACAAAAACTCCTGACAGCAAACAATTATTTAATCTCCGTTCCCTTTTCTACAATATGGTCGTCAAAGTGGAAAGGTACAAATAAAACACCTCTTCACAACGCTTTAGTCATTTCAGCCACCACCGTGGATTGCACCCCAGATGTGTAAAATGCTACGGACCCTACAAAGCCAGCGACTGCCTCAAAAACCCGGAAGAAACACCAAAATGCGCCAACTGTGAAGGTGGTCACACAGCCAACTTCAAGAAGTGTCCGACTCTAATTCAAGCAATTGAAACCAGAAAACCACCCAGAACCACTGATCCCAAATCTTATTTGCCTACCGTTGTAAACACTAACACAAATCCTAACCACTATGTCCCCCCAATGCCAACCACCAACAACATAAATCAACTACACCGAACTTATACAGACGCAGTAAAATCAAAAATTAATGGCAATATAGGTCCAATCGTCGAACAACTTTAAACAGGTTGAACTTTGGCCAATTTGTCCTCCGGGAAATCAGACTTAAAATTACTCATCCAAATCATAATGGCGTTACTACACGTGCTAGCAAACCAGCATGAATAACACAAAAATCATGTTCTGGAGATGTCCAAGTGGCTCGAATTGCTACATCTCGTTCAAGAAAGAAAAGTCGACATCCTCTTACTGAACGGAACACACCTTACTAATATCCAAAAGTTCAAATTCCCAAACTTTCACACCTATGTGACCGACCAATCGTCCACAAACACAGAACCGCCCCCTCCGAGGGGAGTAACTTCCATATTATTCAACAGGAAGTTCATCCACTATCCGGTAAAGATCCCCACCATATAAACAGAAAACATAACAATCCACCTTAAATAGGAAATAAAGAAACTAGACTCTCAGCTGTATATAAAAAACCTAAAAAAAAAACTAGAAGTTGCAGATACAAACTCTCTTCTGGACTCATCATTCAATATTACAATAACAGGAGACCTAAACTCCAAACATACGTTATGGAATAGTAGCAAAAACAACTAATCTGGAAATACACTCGAAACTACATCGCCACCAAACTCAATATAATAGTTGACACTCCTACCTCGCCTAGGACTTTCCGGATAATCCTCAGTTCTGTCCTGACGTGATAGACATAGCTTAGATATTTCAAAACCTTAGATTATAACTCTCCTCAGACCACTCCACAATCTTACTCAATATCAAAAATGCTTCATCTCAAGTCTTGCCCGCTAAACAAAAATCCAACACTAACTGGAGAACCTTCTCAGAAATCATGGTCAACACCGAACTAGACCTATCTACAAAATTAGAAAACACCGTCCAAATTGATGGCGCAATTAGCCATCTCTCTAACGCCATACAAGAAGCTTTTAAACAAAGCATTGAAACATTCCTTCTGTCAGACTCAAAAAGAGATCTACCAATAAACATTCAACGAGAAATCTCCTTAAAATGCAGGCTACTAACGCTCTGGGAAAGAAGTAGGAACCTAAATGTCAAAACCACGTTTAACCGCCAATCTACTCTTGTGAAAAATTTCCTAACTCAACACAAAGAAGACGAATTAGTTGACTTCCTGGGAAAAATAGACCAAACCCCAAACGGATGACAAAGGCTCTACAAACTAAACCGAGGTCTTCTAAGAAAGAAAACCGCAAACTACTCCTTTCAAAACGACAATGGTCAAATGGCATTTTATGCGTTCACCTGAGCTGAAATTTTCCAAAGCAATGGAAAAACAATTCTTGACAACGGAAGACACCGCCTTCATAGAAGAAGTAGTCAAGGAAACTCTAGAGCAACACAGTAACAAACTTTATTCCAAAAAACTTTTTTATACACCGACTCAAATTTCGAACAAAATCAAAAAGTTAAACAGCAAAAAAGCTCCTGATCCTGACCGAATATCAAGCTCATACCTTAAACACTCCGGCAAAAAAGTAACACTTTTCCTCACACAGTTCTTCAATACATACTATCGGGTGGAATACTTCCCCACAAAATGAAAGCACGCCAATGATCTCAAAAGCAGAAAAAGACATTAGCAACCCAACAAATCACAAACTTATAGCGCTTCTAAATACCTTGGGAAAATTATTTGAGTCACTGCTACTGGATTATTGAATATCGCACTCTCACCATAAATCAAGAACGAACAATTTGGGTTCAGAGTACTCCACAGTACTACCGAACAACTAACTAAAGTAATAAACAATGTCATAACTAAAACAAACAAAAGAGAGAAAACAACGATGGTCTTCCTTGACTTAGAAAAGACGTTTGATAGGATTTGGCACGAAGGCCTAATCTATAAACTAATTACACTGGACGTACTTCACTAGTTGATAAATATAATCAAATCCTAACTCACGAAAAGAACCTTTCAAATAAGAGTTGAAGACTCATTGTCTTCGATTAGAGAAATCAAGTCAGAGGTTTCCCAAGGCTCGAGTCTCTCGCTCCAACTGTTCACCGCCTATATAAATGATATACCTCAACACAATTGCGTTAAAACGGCCCTGTTTGCGGATGACAATTGCTTTTACGCATCTAGCTGCAACAACATTTTCGCCACCAATCACGTCCAAAAAAAAAAAATAAACTCACGGAACCTTCATTTAGAGAATGGAAAATAACCATAAATACTGTCAAAAACAACTGCGATCTTATTCTCAACCAAGTCATCAAGATTCTCCAACAAACTGAAAATAGCAAATACCAAAATAAACTAGAAGAAATCGAACAATTACCTAGGAGTAACAATCGACGACAAACTAAACATAGCAAAGCACGTTAAGTAAGCAATTGGAAACGCTAAATCAGGTTGAAATCAATTTTTCTCTATACTTAACTGTCAAAACGCCAACCCCATAACCACAAAATTGTACATATATAAAAGTTACTTAAATCCAATATTGCTTTATGTAGCATCATCATAGGCAGCAAACATATCCAAATCCAACTGGCAAAGAATGGAAAGATTCCAGTCCTCTACTCTCCAAAAAATCTCAGGAAGCGAATAATTCATAAACAACACGGTCATTAGAAACTCCTCGAGACTACTCACTATAAGAGAAACGGTAATAAATCAGATAAAAAAACTAAAAGAAAACGTAAAGAATCTCACTTTGACTACCTAAAGACTTCCGAAAATTCAATAAAACAACGAGCAAATATAAGATCTCTGAACATCAAAACTTAACTCATAAAACCACTGGGTAAATTTGAAAGACCCAAAAATCACTAATCATCTCCCCATCTTCCTAAAAAATCTATAGCTTGATACAGAGGTATATTTATACAAAGCAAAAAAAAAGGGCATGGCTTTTTTTCCACGTTATCTTTGTAGTACACTGGCACTGCCATATACATGGTTGCGGACGGTACCGTTGACTGTGTGTATGTGTAAGAGAGTTATACGGCTATGGAGATAATCTTGAAACCGATATTTTCTTTGGGTAAATTCCACGAATGTTATTATCCACTCTACAGTTTCTATTATAACAGACGTTGAGTCTGTTTTTCTATTATTCATTTTTTTCTCCATTGTTTAATTGGTGTTTTTTGTCATTATTATATATTACTTTCACTTATTTTTCTGTGATATTTCTTTTTGTACCTTATATATGAGACTTGGATTGTTGGCACACCTTAATGGTTCAGCCATTCTCATTTGATCGCATATCTCAGCTTGGAAAGAATACAGGTTTATAATATAATATGTGTGTATAAAATAGTGACAATTTGCTAATTTTACTACTCCCCAGAGTCTAAATTACATTAAGTTGAACGTATTATTTTTAACGTCAATAACGTCAAGTGATCTGCTACATAAGGTTAGTATATTTGGTTATAAAAACTGTCATAGGATAAAAATACAAATAGGGACATAAGGCATAGTAATATTCATCACATTTCGATTATAACATTACCCTATAACCATTTTTGTGTTTAGTATTATTACAAACTTATTTAAAAAAATTGATTCGCGGTAGTCAGTATATACGAAACTTGAATTGCTGACCAGAATTCCATTGATTTTTCTTTGATATTTACCACTTTTAGACCTACATTTCTACTATTGGAAAAAACTAGTAGGGAGTGTAAAAAAAATGAATTTGGGTATCCAAAAAAGTTGATTGGCCCGTAGGCCAAATGTACCTAAAAAATAGTTTAGTATAGGACAGTATATAATTTAAAATTTCAAGTTCTTATTTATAATAAAATATTTATAGAATATATATATCGATATTTTTTTTTATTACAATTTTAAGTTTATTATATAAATACCTAAATGCACATCATGTGTGTACATTGTACACATTTGATTATATTTTGTAAAATCTATTTTATGGTGATTAATTTACCGGTAAAACTGGACCATTGTCACATTTTATATCATCAGTGTTCTGGGTTCTGGGCATATTCAGACAAGTCTTTTTAAAAGACGAATAGAAACGATCGTTGGTTGGCAAGTTAATGGCTTCACAATTAGGAGTAACATGTTTTAGCCTTTGACCATCGGCGGTACAACAAGATGGTCCTGTATAAAAATTTATTTTAGTAATTATTTCATAGGAACACATCGAATTTACCATTCTCCTCTTGATTTTTTTTCTTTTTAATTGTTTATTTTTTTGCGATAAAAATAAAAATGTTAAACAAAATTTGCAGAAATAATTATTGAACAATGATTTTATTTATTTTATTTTAATTATTTACGGGCATTATGCCCAATCAAAGGATATAAACTAATACTAAACATTCAGGAAGAGGGGAAAAAAAATAATAAACATGTAAAAAAAAAAAAATATAGATTTACATATTATGTTAATAATAATAATAGTAGTAATAATAAAAGATTACGACTATAGACTAGGTTAAAATTTGAAAATTGGGGTTTGAGTTTGCAAGGGACATACAGCATACTAAAGGTTTATTTGAACCATAGTCAGTGGTGGATGGGAGAATAAAAAATGGGTATGATTGGCGTGAGCTATGAGGAGGGACTTTGAAGGAAATAGAAGAAAGAAGGGTAGGGGAATCAATATCACCAGATATAAGTTTTAATAAAAAATTTAGGTTGGCAGCCTGCCTTCTGTCAGCTAGTAAGTTGAGGCAAAGGGTTTTGTGAACAGGTGTGTAATTGTGGAGGGGGCAATTAATCTTTAGATAGTAACTGAAAAAGTTAAAAAATTTACGCTGAATACGTTCTCATAAAGAGGAGTAAGTTGCTGCCTGAGGATTCTAAATAACAGGAGATATTAGTCCAAACTCAGCCGAGATGATTTTAATGAAGCCGAAAGTTTTGAGGGCTTTACAAGAAATAGTGTTTATGTGTAATCGAGGATTAAGGGTGGGACAAAACACAAAACTCAGATCGGTAACTGTATTTTCCACAGTTATTCCATTAATGTTGTAACAATAACTGAAAGAGTTCCTACGGTGGGTGAAAATCATAGAATGACATTTGGAAATATTGAAAGATAGTCCAAGTTTGTTGGTCCAAGATATAAGATGGTTTAAATTACTTTGAAGTTTAAGGCAATCGTTTAATGAATTTACACACAAAAATAATTTTATAGCAAGAAGATTACTATGTTGCAGCACACGGTTTGCACTATTAACAAAAACAGAAAAAAGTAGTAAGGATAGGCGACATCTTTGTGGAACACCGGAAGAAACTGTAAAACTTTCGGTCATTAATCCATGGATTTTCACCCATTGTTTTCTATTATGAATAAATGAGCTGATAGCTTGTATTGATCTTTATATAAATTATATATTATACCCCTATTTCTATAGTCAGCTCCTATTTCTTCTAAAGTCTGGAAAAGTTCTTTCAATGGTACGTTGTCGAAAGCCTTATTTAAATCTATAAATGCGATACATGTGTCTTTATTAAATTCTATTTGTTTTTTACCAATATTTTTAAGCTTACGATTGCCTCTTGGTCATTGCTTAACCCTTTTTCTACTTTATTCTCAATTCGATTGCATATTATCTTAACTAGGATTTTTTCTGCATGTATCATTATACTTAGTGTTTTGAAATTCATTACATTTATCAGCTGTCGCTTTCTTGGGTATAGGGATTATAATGATTTTCTTAAAGTCTTCTGGCATATCTCCCGTAGTGTATCTACATATCATTCACTAAATTAAATAGCTCATCGTGTGTTAATCTGTACTCGCATTTAGAATGAGTTCTGTTGTTATATCATCTATACCGGGTGCTTTTCTTGCTTTCATTGCTTTTAAAGTTTTGTTAAATTCAACTCTTAAGACTGAGAATCTCTATATCATTTTATGATAATAAAATTAAATATTATTATATTTTGGCACTATTTTATATTAAATAGTATAATAATTATTATTTAAACAAAACTACTTTATGTACTACAGCCTACAGGACATGTTTTTTTTATCGATTAATGTTTTTTGGAAAGCTAATTATGGTGTTTAATCAACTTTTATGCATTGATTTAAATACTGTAATTTAAAAATGTAGTTTTCGAGTTGTCACGATTTTTAATTCGTGAATTTATTAAAATAAAGAATTTATACATTTTTCATATGCAAACATTATTGGAATGTTTTCGAAGTTTTTGTGCCAACGCCCTACATACTAACATACCTAACTTCTTTAATAATTATTTCTGCAATATTTTAAGGTTCTAGTTTCTACAGTACAAAAAAAAATAAATAAATAAATAAAAAAAAACTAGAGTTCTAGAGATGTGTGGTGAACCTAATTTAATCTAAATTATACTATCCGTAAATTTAATATTAAAATATAATATAATAATTAACAAAATCGTTGATTAGGTGTTTTAAAATTTAAATTAACCTTTTTTGGATGCAGTACCAATCGTATCATGTGTCAAGACTTGTGCCCATTGCATCATATTCAGCGTGAATTCAGGGTCATTGGTGAATTCAGGATTATCGGGTTTCGGATCCGTAAAAAATATATTCGATAATACTCGAGCACTATTCAACGATTTTCCGTCGAGTTGAGTTCGAATTTCCGAGTGGTCTATAATCATAAAAACATTGTCACAAACATTTTGTGTATATACATTTTATTAATATAATTTTAGAATCTAAGCGAAGCAAGTAATGCATAGGTTTTATTATAATTTGTCTGTTTTTTAAGTCTGTATACATTTTTTTTTGGGTAGGAGTCAAGCATAAAATTTGGAGTAAAGATCTTTTTTTGATTTTCTAACTTATATCTATTTTAAAGATACATTTTTTCGGTTTCATCAGTATTTTTTCTTAAGCATAATCGAAAATAACCTTTTATAACGAAATTGTTTTATACATGCAGGGAGAATAAAAATAATAATAAACATAATAATATCGTGGTTACCGATTTCTTTTTTTAAATAATATTGTACCGATTTTTTATTAAAATAGTTATTCAAATTGAATGATTGATCTTTGCTTTTAAATTTAAAATAATAATAATACATTATGCTATCTTAGGATCGAATGAACGATGGACCAACTTCCACAATCTGCAGAACAACTTTTTAATTATAATTATAATTATTTATATTGATTTAATAATTTTGGTTTTAAATAAAACATTTTAAAAGCTTTCCTGATACAGGTGGTGAGAGTTGATCAATCGTCCATTTACCTTTGCCTATTACCAACTAAAATAAATGTCCATCCGAAAGATTTTTATCCTAAAATTCATACTTGGTGTTCTTTAATGTATATATTACAAAGTTTATACACTCATAAATTAAATTAAATTGAATTTCTAAATTTCATATAAATTAATTTATAATAATTTTTACCACGTGCTACGGTAAATATTATTATATGTTTTTTCCTGTGTTATTTATGAATGTATAACAATATTCTTCCATTTCCTTTTATACTTCGCAAAATCGAAAAAAGATCTCTCTAAAGAATACGTGTATACTAACTACATAAAATAAATTCAGTATCAAAAATGCTCTTTACCCTAAAACTCCTACTCAACTCCTTTTATCCGAAAAAATGTTCAATCAAAAAAATACATAATTGAAAACCAGAAAATTTCTAACACTGTTCAGAATGGAAAATAAATGGAAATGAATAAATTGTAAAATGAATGAATTATATTATATTATGTTAATTTTATTTTCATTACAATATACGAGTAGATATTTATTTTATTTTAAATTTTATTAATTATTATACTGTAGGTATAATAATTTTAATATATTATATGTTTTGGCTATTTATTCCCTGGCCATTTTGGATATGGACATTTCTACCTAGATTCTTACTTTTCATTAATATCTAAACATATTATTTTCTCACTATGTATGAAAATGATAAATTAAAAAATTATAAATAAAACATTTTCAAAAAACGTATCATAAGTACCATATATTTTGTACCAGATACCAAAATTGTCATACCATGAATTTTTACCTGCGATCAATTGCCTATTTAGTATTTACACGTATATTCACAAAATATATGTAATATTATATAATCATAATTATTTAATAATATCTGTATCATTAGTGGCTTCAGATCCTTGTTGAGGTGAGGGGGCATTATTTATTATACAATTATTATTTTAACTATAATATAATATAATATATATTATATTGATGCAGATTTATTTAAAAATTTAATTGGATGACGTTATAATAATATATAAGTTTTAATTTTAAAAAAAATCTAATAATTTATAATCTTCTTCTCTTTTGCCTTCCCTCCCAACTGTTTGGGGTCGGCCTCCCTAGTTCTACACTTCCACTAAACTCTGACTCCCGCATCTTCTTAATTTATCCCCACCTTTTTCATACTATTCACTATCACATCCCTCCACCTCTTTTTCGGTCTTTTTTCCCTCTATTTCCATCAATATATAATTATTTTACTAATCTTACTGCCTCAGTCTCTTCCCTCCTTAACACATGCCCAAGCCATCTCAATCTATTCTCTCTCATTTTGTCAACTATTGAAGCTACTTCTATATATATGATATATAATCATTTAATATTTTATCCTCTATAGTTAAATCAGTTATCCACCTTAACATTCCCATCTTTGCTACACGTCTCATTTTATCTGTTTTATTTTCCTATCTATTGCCCAACATTTTGTTCCATACTTCATTGCAGGTCTTATCACTGCAAAATTTACTTTTTAGAGATTCTATTGTCACACAAAACAACTAACGTTTCTCTAAAAATTATCCATCTAAACTAGTTGATCCTGGTTGCATATCCTCTTCGAAACCCCCATCTTCCTGTAAAACGGATTCTAAATACTTGATCTTCTCAACCTCTCCCACTACATCCCTATTCAACTTTATTTCTAGTCTTTCTCTATTCCCTCTGTGTTCTCTTTCACAAAAATAATACTCTATATATTCTGTTTTACCCCTATTAATCCTTAGTTCTTTACTTTGAATAGCTTCCTTCCACTCTTAAAGTCTATCATTCACCTTCTTAGGACTCTTTCCTATCAGTACCTATTATATCATCTGCAAACAACATGTACCACAGTACCTCACCCTATATATCCTTTGTTATTTCATCCATTACCAGAGAAATAAAATTATAATGATTGTAAAAAATTTTAAAATACATTTAATACATTAGTTAAATGTAATTGTTTAAATTTTTATTGTATTTTAGCTTGTAAAATATAGGTTTTAATTTTCGAATTCTTTCCTGTATATTATACAAACATGGCTTCATAATAATTAATACATACATAGGTATATCGTATACATTACATTCTACATGACACCCCTCCCGTTTTTTTGAGTTAGATTATCAGTTACAGCGGAAATGAGGAATTAAATTATAAATTATATCTTTAAAATTTTTCGTTTTATTCAAAAGTTGGAACACATTATATTGTTAAGGAAAGTATAAAAGAATTAAAAATTTCAGTCATAAAGGGATTATCAATTAATTGGAAATTTGATACTGAGTGTAATCGTATTTATAGGCGGACCTATATAATATATATTATGACAGTAAAAACATTTAAATCTAATTAAAAAACAACTGTAAAATATTTATTTTTAAACTTGAACACAATTATCAATGTGCTAATTCAAAAATTGTATAAGATTCAGTTGTATAATAATGATCTTAGGTATTATAGTATTATATAGGTACATGCAAGTCAGATATTAGCATTGATATACATATATACATATATATATACTTAATGGTATTTGTTATCTATAAACAATTATTTTGCGGAAAAAAATTTTACCATATTATTTTTTTTAGTAGGTATATCCCTAATTCTTTAACTAAATAAATATCCTCATTTTTAATTTTCAATTTTTTTCCACTCGGATTGTTACAAGATATAGCACTGATTTCAAGTTTCAGAGTTTAAAATTTGTACTTCCTTAGAAGCAAATTGTAATTTATTTTTAACAATATTATCGTTGACTATATAATTACTAGGTACACAGTTTACTAATGTAATATATTTAAATTAAATTATAAATATCAGTATATAGTAAATTATAATTTACGTGTTAAAAATACATTATGTTTACTTACTATCTTTATAAAATGATGGTAATAGACGTGTACAAGCTGTACCAGACATTCCCCTAGTAGGAACCTTTAAACACGTACATTGTCCAGAAATAGTTCTATACTTGGAATTTGGATCGCAATCCAATTTTAAATTTTCAAAGCATTTTTCACCAATATTCTGTAAATCTTCGCTTAAAGTATCTCTTAGTGAGAGATCTGAACATAAAATATATAGCTATTAGGAGATATATATTACAAAAGTATATGCATAATATCCAAAAATAAAATAAAATTTATCAAAATATTTTAGTAACGATATATTCAAGAGCAACCGTTTTATATTTTATGAAATTAAAAATTACTTATCGCCAAAATATGTTACATAAACATGAAATATAATTTATAACACTAATAAATTTAATTAGATACCTCCGTTAACGCAATCTGCTATCTGAAAAATATATTAATAAAGTATAGTTAATATTATTTTTTTATATATACAAATATATATCCGTAAATATTATGATAAGAGAATATAATACAATAATGTATTTAGAAAGTGATAGTGGGAGGGGGGTGCGATTTCAAAGGACAAGTACCTTTTTAGAGGGTAGTATCTATATTTTAAAAGGTGCTGCTTGTAAACAAATGTTTGTAATTAAATTAACTTTTTTTTTTTTTTTTTGCTCTAAACTTCTTAAATTAATTAATAACTAAAGTTATTTGTGTGTGCAGGGTAAAAGTACATGTACCTAAGGCAATGAATTAGACCATTGAGTATAAATTGTGTATTTTTATTTTTTATTGAATATTATATTGTAATGGAATGAAGTATTATCACAGATTAAATGAAACCAGATTGTACACTCGGGCTTAGAATAACAGAATAGTAAATAAGATGCTGTGATTGGGTGCCCCCTAAGTGGCGTATCCAGTTACAATGAATACATTTATTGTACGCTTCATTTACAATATGTTTGCTACACTGACCGATTTAATCTATAAATCTTGAGCGTTATTTACTGTTCATAAATGATAATAAATAATACATATTAGGATTTAAATTATTAGAAAAAAACTTTTAGATTTTAATATGTGGTAACACTAATTTGGGGATTCGATAGTAACAACTATCGAATTTTTTCGATAAACATTGGGTGCACAATGTGGTTTCATTTAACCTGTGGTATTATTGCATTATTAATCCATTATATCATATATATGTGTGTGTGTGTGTGTGTGTGTGTGTGTGTGTGTCATCATATATTAATTGTTCTGTATCAAGTTTTAATTATTATACTGATACTGTGAAAATTCAAATTTATATTTTTTACGGTTCACTATTTAATATGAGAACCTCAGCCTAGTTTTACGTCACTAACGTTGTGCCGCAGTGTTTGTGATATTATTTTTAAGACTTCGCGTGTATGTACCAGCTGTCATCAGTAAGGTAAAATCATCAAAATGTTTAAATACACGTTAAAGTGGTTGTCTCGATTGTTACATTTATAAAATCTTCTTGCTCTTGTCATCGAATAAGTCGCCAAGGCATGGTCCCCTAGAGTTCAGTAATCACTAATTATCTTTCTCTGGTATTTAGTATCAGGGATAGACTAAATTTTATGGTTACGGTCCACGTAACAATATTAATTTATAAAATCTATAGTATAACTGCTGGGTAAACCTTTAAAAATTAGAATGGAAAATTGCATCGCAAATTTCACATTCCCCCAATAAAAACCGTTTACAATAACTGAATTTTGGCAGGTGCAGCTTAGAGGATGCGCTGGTTTGTAATGGGTTCAACATAGGCAACTTTAAGAATATTTTATTGAAAATATTACTTTCGTATTTCTCATTTTTACAGTTCTGTGTAATTTATTTATTTTTTAATAGGGGTTATATACACTTTATACAATACATGTTCTGATTAAATGTATACAACACTGATTTTATATTTATTTTATAAAAGAATTATTTGTTTTCTTTAATTTAGTTTCAAATTCCGAATTCGCCACTATAGATATACTTGTATATTCGAAACATTCTTTGGAATACCAATTTTATTTTCCTATTTTTTTTCTTTTCGAACCAACAAGTCGACCTAATGGTTAAAAGTTGACCCAATACATAATATAGTAGGTACGTATTATGTATACCTATAGTAGAAGTGGATCATAGTAATCTAAGGTCCTCAAACGGATAGTACTGTAATCATAGGTGAAAACAGGGGGGGAGGCTTAGGTAGACTTAGCCCACCCAGTTTTGTCTGTAGCCCACCCGGTTTTCGAAAGCGTTATGTGTACTTTCCGAATCCGATGTATATTTTACCATGAGTAATATGTAATTGTCTTTAATAGTTTTAATTTATCGGCAATATGAATATTATCACAATACTAGCCTAAGTGCAACACCTGCCGGGTGCGACTCCTTTTATGCGACACTATTTGTGTGTTCAACACCTTTTGAGTGCGGAACCTTAAGGGGGTTCAAGTCAGTAACTTTCTAAGAAGTATTATACAGGCAATATTTCGTACACGATACAATTTTAAATTCAGAATTTAATGCAGTTAGAGAGGTCATTGAAGTTAATAAAGCTAATAATAAATTAATAAATACACTCCTTGGGCTTGTATCTATATCCGTCTAGATTAAATATGAATTGCAAGTGTGAAAATAATGCAAATAAGATCGTATACTAAATCAATTTTTGAACAGAAAGTTGCTTTCGCAGGGACAAAACTGTGAAATTTCGGCCAATTTTAATTCCGTAAAAACCATAAGATTCTTTGACATCTTTTCTAGGTTTTAATCGTTTTTCGAAACGCGTTTTTCGAAATATGAATTTCCGCTTTAGATATATATAAGTGAACAATTTTTAAAAAATGGAAATTTTGTTTAATTATACTGACATCGAAAATTCATATTTCGAAAAATGCCTCGCTTAAAACCTAGAGAGAGTATCAAAAAATATTATGATTTTTACAGAATTAAAATCAGATAAGTCAAAGTCACTCAATTTTGTCACAGCGAAAGGTCTAAAACGATTTTTTTTTGACTGACTTAAACCACTTTAAATTTGAGTGTGACATCTTGTAAGTTTAACTTTTATTGAATACAATGCCTCATTAGTAGAATTACTTTTGCAATTCTTACACATTGGTTTATGTATTTTATTGGAAATAATATTGTTAATTAATTAATTTTGAAAATATTACGCCTACGGCGGACACTGCCCTTCGCTTTCTAGAAGATAGTCGCCGTTCATTCCAAAAGTGTAAACTGTTGACAAAATAATAGTACCTAATCCGAAAATTTATTGAACATACTATTCTCGGATTTTCATGAGAACTAGAACCAGTTACAGGTTTTACTCAACCTCAATATAAATTTGATCAAAATTTTAAGAAATATTTACCGTTAAATATAATACCTATTGGTATATAAAAAAAAAAATATATATATATAATATAAACCTAATCGCATATATAAGAAGTCGCTCGGATTTTTCGTTCTCAATTTTTATACAACCGTTGTCGTCAAGTCGATATGTTAAATCATGCAAATTAAACATCGTATATATCATAAAGGTTTGCCCGAGTGTATCAATATAAATTAATTTCAAATTGTAAAAAATACTACGGAAGTCCTACGATTTTATATTTATAGGTACCTATTCCATGAATCAGCGGGACAAACATAAATACTTAATACGGACTCTTCACAGGATATAACATATAACGCATAATTTAATGAATAAAAATAGGTCGGTAGATACGAAATTTAATTCAATTAAACGTAAAAAAAAAAAATAGGAAAATATATAACGATTTCGGATATTAGATTAAAAAAAAGTATCAAAATAACATATAGGCGGAGTGAGATTCTAACCGGCGTACCCGTATTGAAAGTTCATAGGAGTTTCAATTGAGCTACAAAATCGATGATAAAGCGTTCGAAATTTCTCGTATTTAAACTATTCAGATAACGAACGATACCGTTACGTACATCGATTGAAAATATTATATAGTAAATGAACAGTTTATTGGGTTTGTGAATGTATCAAGTGGCCAGGATGCTAGTATAGTATTTTAATATTGCTATAAACAATTTTTTTAAATTGTAACAAATGGCTTTATCGATTCCCATAAGTTCAGCCACTTGTGAAAGATCATTCTCTTCAATGAAACGAATGAAAGTTGGCTAAGATTCTCCATGCCACAAGATCGCTTTACATTTTTATCTATTTTAAATATAGAAGGAGATATAACTGACAAATTAAATGTGTATGATATTGTAAAAAAATTTGTAGAAAAGGACAGAAAAATAATGTTAATTTAACTAGACTTTGCAATAAACATTTAATAGCTAGAACTATATATTTTATCGATTATAACTGTAGTCCAGTGGCGGATCTAAAAAGTGGCAAATTAACATTTGCCTCCATGGGCCCATAAAAAAATAAAAAAATCTATTGTCAGCTTCAATAATATATAGACTTAATCACAAGTTCGGAACTCTGAATTTATGGTTCCGTTCCAAAATTTGTTCCAGAGCGGAACATTTATCAGTTAAGCATTCCACTAAACGTTCCGAAACGGAACTTTGACATTTATTTGTTCCGCTTAAAGTTCCGGAACGGAGCATTGATCAATTAAGCGTTCCACTAAACGTTCCGCTTAAAGTTCCGGAACGGAGCATTGGTCTATTATTACATTTTATTATCCGTTTTATTTTAAAATAATTATTGAAATAACGCATATCCCGGTGCGTCTTATAATTCGTATAATTAAACCTGAAAACTATTTATTTGTCCTTGTTACCTACCCAACGTGGTGTTTCACAGCAAATCGAGGGATATTTTCGATTGAAGCGAAGCGGAGCGATATTCGAAAGCGTGGCCCGTCCTCCCAGCTTTTTTACGACATCTTTTTTTTAAAAGTATTTCATTGTTACCAATTCGGCATAATGTACGACGAGGTGTTAGACATTTTATGAGAAAAAAAAGTGTAAAAAAATGCAAAAAAAATTATCGAACTAGGTATCGTTCGCTTGCAA
>JAIPRL010000259.1:0-160653 GCA_025469235.1 Pemphigus obesinymphae | reverse complement strand
GTCTACATCTACAACTTCCTCGATTATTCATTTAAAAGGAAAAGTGTTAAATTATTTTGAAAGAGGAATGTTTAAACTATGCTATCTTGAAAATATGTAACCTAACAATGATGTAAAAAAAATTTTGAATTTTTCTACTCAATTCATGTTCTATAATCTAAAATGTTTTTTAAAATTTCCCCTGGTTAAGAAACTTTGGATAGGGGATGTGGGGGACGAAGTCCTCCACGGCTTACTTTTTCTCTAATATGTCCCGGAACGCTGATTTTTGAACTAAGTTCAGAGTCCGTCCTTATATTTTTTTCCAATTCAACCACTGATAGTAATACAATATACACCAATAATAAAAGAATAAATTAAATAAATTATAGAAACGCGCACGCGTCACGAACACGAACACAGTAAATACACTTGTATATACACATTGTTCCGTATTGTTCCGTAGTCCACATTCATGTCGGACGACGATTCGTAGCGCTCCAGCGACCGCATTATTACTGAATTCCCTCTCCTATGTTTTTGTGTTTTGATCGTATAGTTATGACGGGCGATTGTTAACGTCACCCCAGTGCCGAGCGCTGTTCGTTACTCGATAACCGCGCAAATGAATAATAGGTACCTATTTCAACCGTTCTATTAGGTATCTACCTACACATATTTTTAAACGCTGATTACCTTATAGTGTTTTCATAACAATGGAAAACAATTTTTACTTTCAATAATATTTTGAAAATGCGTTACAATGTAAATATAAATAATTGTTAATATTTAAATCAATGTCTAACTTGTTGATAAGAATTTGCTACAATTTTAGAGAGGGGAGCGATCGCCCCGTCGCCCCTACACACGAGCCGCCACTGTGATCAGATGTATTTTTTCTAGTCTAAAATAGTTTCACAATATAAATGATATAATATGGATTTATTTTAAAATGTATAATATTATATTTTATAATCATATTATTATAATACTTTTATACATAAATGAGAATTAATATTTTGATTTAAGTTGTATTAATATAAAATGCTTTTTTTTTTAGATCCAAGCAGTTTATCTAGGACTACTAGTTGTGTCCACTGCATTTTCAGAAGACGCACCTGTTAAAAATAAGAACAAACAAACTCGAGAAGTAAAATCCAACTTCCCTTTCTCGAACCCATCTTCATACTCATTTGATGCTAATTCTTTTAAGTCATCTACCCTAGCTCCATTTTTATTTGGTAGCTCGTTCTCATCTAACTCCTTTTCCAATGTTGCTCCATTGAAATCAGTATCTTATAGCTCTACTCCTACTCCAGTTATGATTCGTAACTTATTCTCCAACGTTGCTGGTGCCCAAATTTTTAACAGAGCTTTCGTATCGTCTACTCCAGCTACGTTTAATAATGGATCTTTCGTTTCTTCAACTTCAGCAAATTTTATCGGATCCTCAACACCAACACCTTTCTTATCTGGTGGCGCATTATCTGACGCAAGTTTTGGTTATTTGCCCACTCCAGGTTCAGTTTTTGTAGGTGGATCTGCACCTACTGTTTCAGCTACTCCAGAACCAGTTGTCCTGAACAGATCACCATCATATGAAACCTCATATGCTTCTTACTACTCTGGAGCTCAGGCTCCAGCTTTTTCACAGGGAACAATCACAAAAACTGAAACAGCCAGTCACGATTCCATCGCAGTTTCAGCTACGCAATCTCACGCTCCTGCACCTAACCATGAAATCACCATCACTAGAGAAATTCCAGTTCCATATTACGTCCAAGTTGAAAAGAAAGTCCCATACTCAGTGTTAATCCGTGTACCACACCCGTACCTAGTCACCGTAGAAAAACATGTGCCTTACGCTGTTAAAGTCAATGTTGACCGTCTAGTTCATGTGCCACAACCATACCCAGTAGAAATTGAAAAGAGAATCCCATACCCAGTTGAAAAGCCTGTACCATATGAAGTGAAAGTCCCAGTCGATAGGCCATACCCAGTGCATGTTCCATATGAAAAACCCGTGCCGTATGCAGTTGAGAAACCTGTGCCATACCCAGTACGAGTTAATGTTGACAGGCCTTACCCCGTAGAAAAACCAGTGCCATACCCAGTCCGGCAGTCCCTGTTGAGAAGCCAGTGTCATACCCAGTAGAGAAAGCTGTGCCATACCTAGTAGAGAAATTGGTGCCATATCCAGTTGAAAAGAGGGTTCCCTATCCAGTCACACAGGAAGTCCGTGTTAATGTACCAGTTCCAGTAACTGTGGACAGACCAGTTCCATACCCAGTAGAAAAGAGAGTGCCATACCCCGTAAATGTTCCATACAAAGTTAAAGTTCCAGTCCCAGTTTCAGCTCCAGCTCAACGTTTTGCCACTGTTCACTACTATCAACAATATCCAGCTGTTGCCGTTGCAGGATACGGATCCAGTCAGATTATTTCTAGTCAATCTTTTTATAAAGCATTAACTGGCCAATCTCTTGATAGTGTTCCAAATGTTTACTACAACACACCATCAAACGCTGTGATTTTTAACAATCAAAACATAAAAACTTCAGAACAGTTGGCTCTAACTCGTAATAAATTCTCAAACAGTGCATCTGGATATGCTCCAGCATCTAACAGTGTATTATTCAGCTATACCACCAGCTCAGCTTCCATCTACAGTTCTACCACCAGCCAACTACATTCTACAGCTCTACCCCAGCCTCAGCAAGTTTATACAGTTCTACTGCTAGTCCAATAAGCTCATACAGCTCATCTGGAAACTCAGCTGGATTCTTCGGCTCAAATGTTGCTCAAGAAGGTTTCGTTAGTTCATCAGCTCCGTTCAATTTCAACCAACAATCGTTCTTCAGTTCATCAACACCGTCTTCACTTTCTGAAGAAACTGTCGTTATTGGCAAGTAATCTGTCAAGGCTTAAGAAAAGACCTAGTTAAATTATGTTGACTCCAAAAATGTAACAAAATAGATATTTACCTAATAACTGCAATTTAACTATGATGGAATATTCACCCTTTAATTTAATCTACTAAATAATAAAATGGTAAAATCAAAATATGTAAAATATTGCTTATAATAATAATGAAAACAGTCCATAGAGATGAAAATTTTATCTTCTGAATGCTGGCCAATACCACCGGAAGATTGTGACATTGCAATACGCGTTCAATATACTCTTTACCATAATATGAGATGAAATTTTCAAACAATATTTTTTGAAATATTAAGATGGAGTATGTCAGAATAAATGTGTAATATAATGAATGCTTTATAATATAACATATGAGCGATTCATATATATATACATTATACATATATGAGTGAGCTGTATCCATGGGCGCCATGGAGTCAGGGAAAAACACCCTGGAGAATTTTCTGATAATGGAATATTATTAAAACCGGTAATCAGAATAATAAGCCCCGGAACAATAATCTCCGAAAATAAGTTAGAATAATACACCCCAAATTTTTTAAATAGCTGTAACTCCATCAATATTGGGATTAAGATATTGTTGAGGCATCAAAATTAATTTTAAAAATGTATCTATCTGAATCCAGTATCAAAAATTAATTTATAATTACATTTTTAACCTTTCCGGTGTGCGTGTGTACAATGACTTGCGTTTTTTTTCCAATATCTATTTTTAACACTGGATTATTTGGATAGGTAGATTTTTATAAAATTTAGATAAAATATATTTTTCGTGACTTCATCGTCATCATAATTTTGGCTATTCGAAAGATAATTTTCAAGACATAACATGGTTTTATTATTCATATTGAATACGAAATGTCATAATAGTAATTTAATCAACAATTTTCAAACACGATTAGTCATGTCTAAAGTTGACTAAAGAGCAAAAATGTTTTGTTTTGACTATGACTCCTCAGTGTACGGGCTTACACTGAATTACATGCGTTCTATTTTTCATTAGTTATAATAAAGCTGCTTTAGTCTGCCTTAATCAGTTTTTCTCTTTTGGTGTGCGCCAGGCCTGTCATAATTTGTTAAAACTTAATAGTTTCAAAAGTTTAATACATAACGACCACTGTGGTAAATACTAAATTAAACTCGTCTTAATAATTAAAAATCGTCTTTCGAATGCCATTATTAATAATAGACTGGGGAATGCTCGTATGTATTTGAATTTCTAATGCAAATAATTCAATAATAGGCTCGCGTATTGCGTATAATACCTATTGTACTCCGTGATTTTTATAATATTACCTAATTTTAAATCGTAATAATTATTATTCGTCACAGCTAAATAAATAATTGTAATTTAGTGAAGAAAAAATGTTTTCCATATTATTTTTTTTTATCTTGTTTAATTTATTTATGAATACTTTATATTTGCTATTTTAATAAATCATTTCTCGGTCTTAATGCTGATTAGTTTACACGCATACTTCAATGCATTGTCTATCACAGTTTTATTCAAATGATTATAGCTGATAGCCGCTTATATTATATATTTTTTTTAAGTAAAAAGAATCTAATACGCAGTTATCTTAAGTTCTACTTATAGTTAAACAATAATATAATAACATATAATTCATTGTGTACACATGATCATGACTTCATGGTGTTATCCAGATATCTCAACACTAAATATTTTATTATAGACGATCATTCCTACCGTGAGTGGCTGATCATTAAAATATGTGTAATTTTATTAACAAAAGTTGACCAAATAAACGTATTTCGAACGAAACGATTTCAATGTTATGCCCTATACACATATCATACACGAATATTACCAACTTTTTAGTAAAAATCTGTTAAATGATGTATAGAATGGTATTTTCTATGAATTTATTTACAAATTTCCATGTTTTATAGATTGTATGCATTTAATGTATTAATCTATAGATTTTTGATAACAGGTGGCCAAGTACATCGTTTCATAATCGCACTAAATAACGGATTTGAATAGTTCACATCAAACAACGAAATCGCAACTTATTTTTGAGAAAACCTATACATCAATAGTATTAGGTATAATATTTTGTTAAGACATAGGACTATTAATGAAACTGTCTAATAATTAATATACATTTTGATATGAAATGTTTGTACACATTATTTTTTTCTAATATTATATAATATGTATATAAGTAGGTATGTAGGTAATAACCAACATATTCTAATTCTAGATGAACTCGACTATAAATACGCTTGAAAGAAGAATATATTTTACTTTAAAATCACGAAAAACTTATAAAAATATATTAAATTGTTGAAATGCAAGAAAAAAAAAATAATAGTAATAAATGTCAAGTTAATTCGGACAATCCGTATAAAAATATATCATATTAGAATTAAAAAATGATAATAAAAAATGTTTTTGTCAGTGAATTTTTTTTTATTTTTTTTTTTACTCAGCGTAAATAATTTTGAATTTCCTCGATCTGTTCGTCGATTCTGTTCGATACACCTTTGAACGCAGACGGCGGTGGTCCAATCATTTGTACCAGCTGGGGTACGTCTTGTCTAGATATCTGACAAAATCTTGCCAATGATTTCATACATCTAAAGCTGTGCTCTTCGTTGGGCTTACTGTTGAAATACTGTAGAACTGCCATGGCGAGTTCCACGACAACATCGTCGAATACCTTTAAAAATATTAAACTATAACAATCATTCTTGCATTACAGCATATTTTTGTAAAAAAAATATATAGGAAAATATATTTTTAATATTTTATTTTTTTTATTTTTTGCTTTAAAATTCACTGAGAAATACGAAGAATTATTATTGATCTATAAGAATCTAAAATAACACTATAATTTAAAGCCACATGTAGCAAAGATCAACTGTGCCGCAACTAAATAGTCGTATAGGTAAGTAGATAGGTACATTCATAAGGCGTATCACAAATGTGTAAAGTATGACACTCGAAGCAATATTCCAATATTTTAATTTTATTTAATACGCATCATGTAATGACTCTATAATCGATTAGATTTGTTAGGTAATTGCAGGGGTCACCAAATGACCATCGACAATTTTTTTGTAAATAAATGAAATTGTAGAAACTTGGTTATAATAATAGACAAAAAAAAAAAAAAAACAAAAACAGATTAAAACGAACATCTATACTAATACGAAACCGCTGGATTACTATTATTAAGTAGGTACTATAATGAAAATTAATTCAATTAGAAGAATAAAACTTGGTATATAGGCCATGGTTTTATAACCGTAGTATAGATACATAACACTAAAAACCATCTATAACCATCATAATATAAGTTTACAAGCAATGTTATTCTTATAAATGGTCGATATTTTAGAATATTTATTTACATTATTATTTAAAACTAAAATATTTGTATGCCTATCTAAATTTAAGAAAGTACCTACAAAAAAAGTACATATTATTTTACACAAATATATTTCATATATTTTCATTTGATTTTCAGCCGACCATAAAATAGTAGGTAAAAAATACCTACGTAATGTTAATCATTGTTAAAAAAAAATTTAAAACAAAATGCATTTATGTGTGGCGTGTGCATTCAAATATCGCTTGGTTAAACGCATTAGTTCTATACATTATTTCATTGTACCTCATTTGTGTATTAAAATAAAAATTTGTATATAATCGATTTAGGTATCAGGGGCATCCTCAGACTACTTTTATAGGAAGGGAAGGGTGAATTAAAAAATATAATATCAAACTTAAAGCACATTTAAAATAGGTATGAGTATAATGCACCTTTCGGGATTTCAGATGGATGATCTTAAATTACAAATGGATAGGAGAGATATGGGAAGTGTTACAAACTATAAATATTAAAATGCAGTTCCAAAAAAAAAAAAAATTAATTAAAATAAATATTTACTCTATAAGTGGAATTATAACCCAGATCGCCTTAATACACGATAAATATTACCATAGGCTTAATTTTGGTTGTTTTTCGATTTTTAAGTTTAAAGGAAGCTGCATTTGGAGACTTATTACCTGATAAAATTACGATTAGGGTTCTATAGTTCGACCTACTCGTACTATTAGTTTATAAATCTAATCTTATGCATAAGAAAACTCCTAGAAAAATCGACAAATAATCGGTTGAAAAGGACGCAACACATCCTTTTTTAAGGGGTTCTGTATTGGCAGTTTTTACGAAATTCTTTTGAAAATATTTAAATATCTTTTTATATCTTTATTTTTATATTTTATTTAGTAGTGTTTCAGTACCACTTTTTATTATTATGATATCACAATATTTATTAAACATCATGTTCACGCTTTATAACTCTACACCTCCTCCTCTCTTAGTAATCGTAGAGTCAAAATGTTTACAAAATATAAAATATGAGACTATTTACTATGCTATAGCGTAGTGTTTTTTTTAAAAATTTATTTGAAAGCCTAAATCCACTATTAAAAATCATGAATTTTTCAAATTTTCAAATTAAAAAAAAATATATTTAAAAAAAAGTTAAATTAAAAAATCTTCACGTAAATATTCTCATCTTTCATATTTTGTATAAATGTTTACTTTGCAATTACTAAGAGAGAAGCTGTACTTATAGAGCCTGAACGTGTTATAATACCACTAAAATGGATGTGTAGCATCCTCTTAGTAGGTACCAACAAGATAAACATTAATTTCTATCGGAAGACTTTAGATACCCACTCTATTCCTCATTCTTATACCTAGGTCTTGTATCTTCCTCGTACCCAAAAATACATAATATACAGAACATAGGTCATTGTTAAATCAATACACTCCTTGCTTTGCTGATAATTTAAAATCTATGTGGTACTAATGTCCCTTTCACCCCTCCCCTGAGGAAGCCCCTGGGTACTATTATTGTTAGAATATAATATTGTTATCAAAATTATTCGCGTTCAGTGTACCATTTATTTTACGCCATGTTCAATGTTGATATATTATAATATGATATACAAAAATTAAGACATTTCTTGAACAAGTTGCAACACTATAGTAAGTTATTATATAGATAAGAGAAGATATAATATAAAAAAATAATGATAGAGAAAACGATCAGCACATTTACACAATATCACGTACACGTTATATTGGAATATATGTATATTTTCTACCTTAGAAAACGATCCCGCGGGTAACAGTCTCCGAATGTTTTGGTTTTTTAACATTTTCTGAAAACAGTTAAACGAGAGAGGGAAGAACGTGCACAAGTCATTCCGTGGAATTGACTGAGTGCACTGCATCAGCGCGAAATACTATTTAGATACTAACCGCTAATAATGTAATAGGTTATCGGTATCTACAATAAATAATTCTAACTATTTTTTTTGTTTTTACTTTTTACATAAACAATATAAATATATATATATATACATATTATATATAGCTGTAATATGTTCTTAAATTCAGCAGCTAGATTTTATTGTACCTAGGTACCTACTACCTACTTATAGTTAATAGTTAAAGTTATGTTCTGTGGCCAGTGGCCAGAGGGGATTAATGGGTTATATCCCCCCTCCATCGAAATGATCGAATGACTTTTTTTTATTTTGGTCAACAGTCGGAAAACCCTCCCGAAATGTATTTTCTGGCTACGCGACTGTTTGTGGTTGTAGTAATCAGACATTTTTTAGATGATCACCGATTAGGTAAACAAACCGAATGTACCTATATTCGATAAATACCATACACGACAAAATTCCTATCATAAACATATGAATTTATACTCTTTGTATATTATTATCCGATTTGTTTTATTTGATAAACATATTTTTTTAATACTATTTCTTCCTTGAATATTATATATATATATATATATTCGTTCTCACTATAGTTTATGGCCATGTAGATATATGTTGTAGAACCTATAGATCTAAATGCCTTTCACTGAATTTGCTCAACACGCCATGAGATTTAAAGTACCACCAGAATTTTTAACATTGCGAAACATGAATAATAGGCTTATCTATTATACTTAATTTTCAGCGTGATAACGGTCAGTGGTCAGTTATATTTGATACTGAAATCGAATCTTGATAATTCACTCAAAAATAGCTGTCTTATTAAAAATCGAAAGAATCTTGTTCCTTAAATACCTACATACATAAATGATTTTACTACATTAGCTGCTGAACTTCAAAACATACATATGTATAATATCATGAAAATAGTAAAAATCAATACAGACCACAGTTTTTACCTCCTTGCAGGCCAAGTTGTGCACTAGAGCCGTACCCCGGTCTTGTAGCACCTTGTCTTCGGACAATAACGAATTCACGGCTACTTTGGTTGTCACCCGAATGTTGCTTACTGAACTAGAACCCAACTGCCATTCGGATATGTACAAAAGCCATTCAGAAGTGCTGCTGTTTTCGAATAAATTACACATCTGGAACATGTTCAAGTTGTGCGGTAAGCGACTTTTAACTTAACTCACGAAAAATATATATAGCTCAGTGAAATTTATTAGACGAAAAACAAGTAGGTATCGATACTAGAGGTGGGTCGAACAGTTTGAAGTTCGAAAAGTCGGACTTCAGTAGAAGAGTTCGAACTCGAGGAACGAACTTGGACAAACAATTAGTACAATAATAATAATAATAATTAATATATTAATTCGAGTCGGGTCATTGAAAAAATATGATAACGCTTTTTTTTAAATTATTTAATTTCGAATTTGGTTAGAGTTCAGGTTCGCTCTTAAACTTCATAGTTCGGTTCGGCACCTACATTTTGAACTCAGCCCACTTCTAATCGATACGGAAAAATTAGGAGCAAGCTGAATTTTTGTATCCACTTTAATCAATCATAACATTATGAACAACACGTAAAAAGCCACCAATCGATATCAATAGCTTCAAAGATTAATCGAGATCTAAAGTCATAAAAATGTTCTTTTTGTAAATATCTCGCTTTTTATCGACCATACAATAAAGTTTCGGAATAAAAGTTGTAAAAGAAAATATTCTCTCTCTAAAAAAAATTACATTTATTATGTACGAGCAACCGTTAGGTATCGTGATATATATACTGTGTTTAATACATCGACCATTGAAAAATATACAATAATACGAATGTATACATTTTCTCGGTACATTGTGGGAGGGATAAAAAATAACAAAGGAAGGGTAACAAGCAGAAAAATTATCAAGTAATGAAACCTAATTAACTAATTAAAATAATGAATAATTCCACCTCATCCCCTCTGCTAAATTTAAGGGGTTAATTTCCCTCGCCCCAAAAAAATCTTGTAAAAGAATCCTTGTACAATCCTATTAGTGTCCCATTCAGGATTCCAACCGAGGACTCTACAGTTCGTAAAATATCCCATTGCCTGCAATAAAGGTCTCGTGGAATTTAAAATATACAGAAATGCCCTTGGAATATAATATACGATGATATGGCGTGGCGAAAGAGTGGACATTTTCGAATCGCCACTGCAAATTTAATAACAGTCAGATCGGGACTCGTACTGATTTCAGAGTATGTTATACACTCTATTATATAACATATTAAAAATCACTTTTAGGTTTTCTCCAAAGGGTCCATGTCCCTCCATTGGCCCTCCAATAGGCACCTATGGATAGAGGCTTTAAACAAAACAGGGGTATCCAAAACTGTGAGGTACTGGGTCCACTTCCCCTTGAGTTATGAACAATCAAAAATTCGGTTTTGGACTACCCAAAAAAGATTTTATACAACACATTTTTCCACCGATCCGAGTCCGTTCTGGCTGTTATTTACTTCGGTGCGGCAATTAAAAAAATTTACCCTTTTTTGCCGTACTTGTAATCATATACCATATGCTCGAGTATGTACCTACAATTCCAACTACATTTGTATCATTGGAGCGTAACTCGGTGGGCTAAGCGTGAGTAGAAAAATTGTTAAACAAATGATGGTCGGAGGTTCGAATCAAACCGCCGGAATCAAGATTTGTTGCAAAATGTACAGAAAATAAACAGGAGTTATTCGTGAACGTATAATGTGTGTGTAATTCGAGCACAAAGGTAAGCTAAAACAGTTTGATACCCGGTTCCGAAGTTAGCAATTTGTTACAGATTTTCAATCATCTCCCGCCGTGAGGAGAGGACAATCAAACGTCATATGATCAGTTGGGAAGCCCCTCATTCATGGGACCGACTTTAATTTTAATTTTATAATTTAATTGGTTCCCATTTGATTCCTAGTGGTCTCCGATTAGGATTACACGTTAGGTGTTGGAAATGCATCGATATACTCTTTTTAAAATATTTTTGAGTAGCTAAGAAGTAGTGCATCATAGATGCACACAAAAATTTTACAAAAAGGCCACTTTTTTAATAAACTGCTTATTACAAGTCGTATACCGCGAAAACGGTTACTTGTGCATACAACAAAATATTTGTAAAATTTTAGTATCTATAACTGCATATCTATAATGCACCTCAACTCCTCAAAAATACTTATCTACTACTTAGTCTATCGATGCATTTCCAACACGTAACGTGTACACTGTACATAGTAAAGAAAAGGCTATAATTTTTTATTTTTTTTAAAAGAGAACAATTTAGGTCTTATACTTTTGAAGCTAGAGTGATATTGACTTTTTACACGTTATTCATAATAATGATACCATTAAGCTGTAGGTACGCAAAATTGCAGCTTGTCCGTATTTTTTCCGTAGATATTAAAATATTAATTTCACCGGGCTCATAAATTATAATAATAATAATAATACATACAAACAGTGCAAGTGCTAATTGTTCGAGAAGAGGGAGTTTATCGAAACCGTTAGCGTAATTCATTAGTATATGCTCCCTTCTGTCCTGATGCAACACCAAAATAATATCATCCTTGAGCGCGGCTGAGGCTAATATATTCAATATTGTTTCGCGTACTTCCGACACTAATTGATCATCGTTCAACAATCTACCTGTGTATTATATTACATAATATTTACATTCAATTTTTTTTTTTAAGTTCTATAAAAATTGCGAGTCCACGCGTTTATGTGTACAATTACTGCACTGACCGACAAACGACAGAAAACCCTCGCCCAGAGCCCATGAACCTTCGTTCTCCAACATGTATTGATCGAGTTCGGCGACATATTGCATGTCGTCCGGATTTATGCGGCCATCTATTAAACCAACTAATCGCTCCAATTCGTTTTGTACCTATCGACCAAACAATATAGATAATGTATTTATATTTATATATAATGAATGTATTTGCATTTAAGAGGATGTAGGACCTGCATTTGCCGTCTCCGTCTAAAAATTGATAATACCTATACGAAATTTACGTGCAGCATCATTCTTATCACAACTCCGTCATTTCTAATATTGAGTAAATTTACCTATTACCAAATTTAAAGACGAGTCATTATCTATATCATTTTTCAAAATTTTAATTTTAAAGGGAAATACATATACATTTAAATAATTGGAATTTGTAAATGGTTTTATCTTTTTACAAAATTAGGCTAATGCTAATGACGTAAATTTCGTATATTACCTACCAGTTGGTTCGATGGAGACAACAAATGCGAGTGCTACGGTCTTAACTTAACATTACGGCCGTATTCTCAAACATACGTTTATAGCATCTTGGAAGACTATAGGCGGGTTGCGCTCTTTGCGTTTCAACTCGAGTTCTTTCTTTTCCAAGTCTTCAGCGTCAATATCGACGACTACGGGCTGTACTCCATTGGCCACGTTTACGCCGTTCGTTCCGTTTTCAGACATCTTCTTACGATTATCACCGTATCTTCAAATTTAAATTAAATTATTATTAGTAATAGATAATGTTATAGGTATTTATGCCTATAGTATTTCCGGCCGTCACCAAAACCGCACACTTTCAAAATAAGGTCGTTGCTCAAACTTTTTCGTGTAAAGGAACATAATATATTAGAATTTCGTTCATTTTAAAAAGGAAAATCAATACTTTTTTCGTTCTTTTCTTCTTAAATATAATTTTAAAATTTATAAATAAAGTTTTCATAATTTTTTTTTTTATACATTTAGCCATTATCAAGCCACTATATGAGCTAAACAATAAGAGAATGCAATACACCCGCTTTTTAAGGGATTCTATATAAAGCTATAGACAAATTTTATGAAAATTCATTAAATATGAAAATCTAACAATTTAAAAATATTTCAATATATTTTGAAAATAATTTAAAAATAGCTCTGGTCATTATCTTTTTAATTGTGTAATCGCGATATTTGTTAAAATACATAATATTATATTACGCGAACATCCCCGGTGTTTCAATTAAAATAAAGCACCAAATTTTATTCCTAAATAGAAGAGAACCTAATCTATGACGTTCTTTAACACTTTTTTTTCATAAGCCGTTTCAATTTTGTATTATAAGTGTCTATAAAAAACATAAAATCACGAAAGTTCAACAGTAAATTATTTAATTTAAAATAATTGTATAAAAAAAATATAAAACGTTACATCACAGATTTAGTTCTTTATACCTATTGTATACAAATGTGGTTATTTCATTTTGATTGTAGAAATGTAGCCCCTAGTGTTTTTAGCATTTTATTTTGTATATTAGACATCCCATTCAAATCTGTATGGGATAATATTTACACTGGGCCACTTTTGATGAAAAATAAAATACATAGTGAGATTTATTTTAATAGAAGTAATTTATATTAAATGACAGTAGGTATTTGCCAAATAAATGCATCAAAATAAATGTCATCAGTAGGTATATTAATCTACTCTTAAAAATATCTTATATTATTAATACCTACAAAATCTTAGTATTATAAAGAATGATCCAAGAGTTATATTAGAATTAATTAATAGTAGATAGGTACCATTTACTGACTACCTATCATGTTTACAAATTATATGTTAAATCAAAAGATTTGAGTAGGCCGTATGTGTCATTTAATACCGTCGATATATACTGAGTGATGGGCAGTATTTAAATTACATGTTTTATTTTACTTATTTTACTACTTCTGTCTCTTCCCTCCTTAATAATACATTCCCGAGCTATCTCAATCTATTCCCCCTCTATTTGTAACTATCGAAGCTACTCCTCTTAAAATAATAATAATATAATACTAACTGTTATATATGTCCACTCTACTTACTCTACTCATCCACCTTAACATTTTCATCTCTGCTATACATTCATTCTCTGTTCTATCTTTCTATCCAAACAATCCAATATTTTGTTCCATATATCATTGCAGGTCTCACCCCTATCTTATAAAATTTAACTTAACCTAATAAGGATTATTTTGTCACACAACACATAAAACTTCTCTCATCCATCCACATTTAATCCTGCGTTTCATTTCCTCTTCGAAGCCCCCACTCAACTTTCTTTGTTTTATTTCTCGTTTTTCTGTATAAATTAATAACAAATAAATTATTCGTATAAAGTCATAATGTGTTTTTTTATATGTATTTCAAATACATTAAGTGATGTATTTTTCCCATCCCTGGATATACTAACACAAAATTATTAATTATAACTTATTAATATTAAATTCCTATATTTCACACCTATAATATACTTAAATCTAAGTAATGGGAGTTTGTAAATCCTACTGGTAATAATGGTTGTAAATAAAGTGATTTAACAAAAATTACAAACCAGGTACTACTAACCATCAGTTTTTACCATAATTTAAACAAAAAATTGAAAAACTATAAGCAAACATAAGTACATTTGCTCAAAATTATATTACTTTGTACCTTAAAAAAGAAAACTAGCTTATGACACAACTACTTTACAATTACTGTTCAAAATGTGTGATTTATATTATATATAGTTTTTATTTTTCTCTGTAAATGTTTTTTCTTCTTATTCTCTTTCATAATCTCTCCCAACTATTTGAGGTCGGCCACCCTAGTCCCAAACTTCCACAGAACTCGGAGCTCCTGCATCACTTGCACTTGCCACCTCTTTTGGTCTTCCTCTTCCCCATCCCTTCAAAATCAATTCCCTTTACTGTAAATGTTTAAAAATTCTTGTGGAACAAAAAATGTTATTTGTTAAGAATGAGGAATTCTTTGTTTGTTAGGAGCTAGGATTATTTAAGCCTGAAACAGGAACGGAACTTAGTTACTTTTTAACAAAATAAACGTAAATGTAAACTACTTTCTTTTTTAAAAGAACTTTCCAAGCACTACCAGTTTATAGATATAACCTAAAGAAATACTATACTTAAAGTGTATTACTATATAATATTATATAACATATCAAGTAACTATAAGAATTATATTTGTTTTTTATTTAATTTTTATATTTTCCCATTATACATATTATAATATTTAAAATATATAACATTTTAAATAAACTGTCAATCAAATGTATGGGTTGGTTTTTAACAATCAACCCTTGAATAATACTCATGTAAAAACATAAAAATGTGTGCAGTTTTGAACAATGCCCAGTATTTCACACATGGTAAAGAAATACACAATATATTATGTTAAAAAAAAAAAAGAAAAATGGTACCTGCTAGAGCTGGGACCCGATTCAGCACAATAATGATCGCTTGAATTTTTGATTTTGTCCTTCTTTTTTTTCTTTCTTTTATCTCTTTTTTCTAATTTTGCGTTTAATTTATTTCGTTTTTCTTCTAATAACGCCGATTGTTTTCTGGCAATGTGAAAAAATATATAATATATATTACTACATACAAATCTAATGCTTATGTTTCCATGTAGTTTAATTTTGTTACAAGAAATAAAATACATATTATAGGCATATTATAAAAATTTTATAAACACAACAACACAAGTTAAACAAAACAACAATTTGTTAAATGTAACTAAGTTTTATTTCAATTTTATCATTTTCACTGGCACATAATTACAAAAATACATACAATGGTGGTCATGGTATATCTAATTATTAATTATGTATTTGAATTGTCAATTATTATAACTACAGGCAAATATTACTGTCAAAAATGTTAAAAAAAAAAAAAGTTTGTACAAAGTAAACAGAATTAAAAAAAAAAAAAGTTAAATCTAGTAATATTAGAGGAATTTAAAAACAACCAACACACATTTTTTAAAACTGTATTTAACTTAAAACTAGATAAAGAGAGCAATATTTTATAGTTGAATAGAACAGCTTGAATTAATATTATGACCATGAATCGTGGATGATGGAAGTGTTAAGGAGAATGATCATATGATAATCATCTAAAATGGTAGATGATATCATTAATTTCTGAAACAACAAATCACACACGTTTTGTTAATTGCAAAATAATAGTTTTAATATAGCTAATTAAAAAACTAATAAAGATGTTATAATAAATATAAAGCTGAAAATAAATTATGTCAAAGTTTGGCTTAAAATAAACTGTACAACACATCTTACCTGGCTGAATCAATATCGTTGTTAAGAGATTCAAAATCAGAAGCTGATCTCCTTACCCCTGGATGTACGCCAATACTGTTTGTGATTAATTCCAAAATTGGTGCAAATTGTTTACCAAATGGCCTAAAAACCCAATAAAAATATACATTTATTTCTGGATATTACATAAGAAAAAAAAGTTTAAAAATACCCACGTGTTAAGTATTTCGTTTGGCAAGTCTAAAATATAATTTGGTATACTGTTTCCACATAGAAATTGACTAATTTCGTTGGAGAAATTATTGCAATTATGTTTTAGTAAATTGTATTTTTCTGCGCTAAAGGTAAAAAAAAAAAATAAATAAAAATATAATATATAGGTATATTAACAGCACAACAAATACTACTGCTTTATATTGTTGTTCGGAAACACGCAGATGTATATATACTTACGTAAATGTATCTTGTTCAAGTCCTCGCAAATACTCTTGAAACACGTCTTCTGGCAAACACGTCTTACCCAAACTATGAATACGCAACGGACTTCCCAAGGCTGTGGTACCCTAGAACAATCGGAAGAATCGGCTATAAGTACGAAATGAGTGAGTCGAATATATTATTTCCGCCGAAAGTGTACAACTATTGGGCTATGTCGTTGTATTTGGTATACAATGTATTTTTAGACTGAACAGAGTGGGATTTCGTCAAATTGGAATGGTGTCAAAATAGCGATATGTGAGATAGTCTTTTATAGACGGCAGACCAAGCATTTAGCAAGGCACCAAAAGAAATTATATATACACTCATCGAAGAGTACAATTCATTTTTCTCTTTTTACTATAATATTAATATAAATTATAATTATTATATTTACAAGTCAAATATAATAATATATTTTTCGATTATATTATTCATAAGAAATTATTTTATTTTTCTTATCTTGTTTTTATCATTCTAAATCGTTTATTTTATTTTAACTCTCGGCATATAGACAAACCCACAAAAACGGACTACAAATTTATTTCAGTTTGCATTATCCCCACTACTGTCTACTAAAACGTCAAGACGTCAACATCACAATTTATTATTATTTAAATTTTAAACACATTTCACGCCAAATAAAAATATCAAATAATGACACATTCATGATTCAATTAAAATACATTATTTTATAAAAAAATTTTATGAGATTCAATAGTGTTAATTCGATTTTTACTTTCGGAGAAATTTGATTTTCAATTTAATATTATTGTTATTATTATAATTTTTTATATTATTTCAAATCCAATGTCATATTGATTTCTTTCAAAAATATAAGAAAATAAAACAAATAGATCGAGACATCTTATTATCTTACGGAAGCATTGAAGGGCCAACCATATATTTTTTTTATTTCGTTCTTACGACTTATCAAAAGTTGTTTATATGAATTTGAATTCATAATTACCACTTAACACAACCCATTTCTATGATTTTTCCATCTGTTATTTCCAAATAGCGTAATTTAAAACTATAAAATTATTGATTTTGAATTTTAATGTTTTATTTTATTATAATTACAAATAAATACCTCCCGTATTTTCAACAAAGCAAAATTTTTTTTATGATTTAAGAGGACGTAGTATTTATTTTCTATAGTAGTATCTGACTCAGTTGTCATTGTCTGACACCTAGTAAAATCGGGTTTGTATTTCCAATTTCAACAATTGGTTAATTTTAGGATATGATGATGACCTATTATCATCGTTAATAAAGAGAATATAATCTATGACATGTAGAAATTATATTTTTAACAAATTAAATTTTAAGCAAAATATTCATAATTTAATTATAACGTTATTCATACACTTGTAAAAAAACTTAAAATTGTATTTATCGAAAAAATAATTCGTACATGTCATAGATTATGCTCTTTATTAATTATGATAATAGGTCATCATAATTAGTTTTATCCTAAAATCAACCAATTGTTTACGGAATTAGAAATACAAAACCCGATTTTACTATGTTGCACGATGTTAGATAAAGACTATACTGAGTCAAGTACTACGTCCCGTTAAAGCAACTCTTTATTATGATTTAAACGCAAATAATATTTTTCAATTTTACTAATTATCTTTATTCGTATTTGCTTTTATCATTTTGATTATTTTCTAAAATGAAAATCAGTTCATATTGTTGAAGTATCCAATACAGTCCATAGTATCAAAGCTTGATTTCTATCAAAGCTTCTAGAATTTCAGTTCAATACTAATGACTTAATAAGTTATTATTTTCACTTAGATTTTAATTATTTAGAAATAAATAGTGTTTTAAAATAGAAAAATGTTTATATGTCCCTACGTAATTTAAAAAAATTACATTTGTACTGTAGAAAAATATTTTTTTCAGTATATAATGTAATTTTATTGAAAATATATTACGAGAGTCAAGAGTCATTACACATCTACGGTTATTGTTATATGTATTTAAAATGCATTCAACAAGTACTGGTAATGACTCAAAAAACCATAAGGAAACTTACTCGAACTGGATTCCGAAGGAGTAGATTTTAGAAGTAGAAAACACCTAAGAAGACGACTTTATAATAATCTGGGTCCTAATTATTTATGGCATGTTAATGGATATGATAAACTCAAACCATATGCAATTATAATCATTGGATATGTTGACAGACATTCGCGACATATAATTTGGTTTGAAGCAGCTAAATCATACAATAATCTAAGAATAGTAGGAGGTTTCTTTAACAAAGCAGTTAAACAATTTAAAATTCCAAATCGATAATTTTATGATTTAGAATTACACTATTTGGAAATAACAAATCAATTTTCATAAAAATGAGTTGTCTATATGGTAATTATGAGTTATATAATAACGACTTTTGATAAAAATAACGATAAAAAAAACATATTATGATTGGCCCTTAAACGCTTCCGTATTATATACCTGTTTATAAATGTAAATAATTATAATTATAATACTATATTTTTATCCTTTATTATAATTTAAAACGAATAAATATCGAGTTACTATATCACATTTAATTTGTAACTATAATTATTTAGTAGATATTTGACAAAAAAAGTCAGGTTTGCATATAAATTCGAGATATTTGGAAATTGACGCTTTGCAATGATCCATCGTACATCCAGATGATACAACCTATTTGCTTTTTAAGGGGCTCTGTTAGGCAATATTTATGCAATTTATGAACAATTAAAATCCAGTCATTTAAAAATACTGTGTTTCAGTAGAATTTTGTGTTGTAATCACGATATTAATTGAAAATTACGTTCACGTTCTCTATAATTATACCTCCTTAGTAATCGTTTAGGTCCAAAATATGATGAGAATATTTACTGTTCCCGAGCGTAGAATTTTTTATGCCCAAATCCGTGGTTAAAAACCGTGAAATTTTCTAAAAATTTAAAAAATCTCCACGCTCTTGCATAGTAAATATTCGTATATTTTGTATACATTTTTACTACAAATACCTGCTAAGAGAGAAGTTGTAGTTATAGATCCTGCACGTGTTTTAATACTGCTTAAATAGATGTGTATCGTCCCTTTAAGAAACTGAATTTTTAGAAAAATTAAAATTTAATAATAATTGAAAAATGTACCTAACGGCTAACATATAATCTATATAATCTATACGCATATTCAATATAGTGTATTACGATTTGTAATACTTGTAGTGTACCACTAAATATCTCGATCGTGTGACCTTGGATTTAAATTCCGTTTATTAGAATAGTTATGGGGGAATATAGATACAGAAATATCATTTTTGGGAAATTTTCATATTTTTAACACTTTTTCTGCACTAAAACTTACCATTTTTAAATAGAAACCCCTATTTTTGTTATTGGATTCAAATAGGTTAATATTTTCAAGTATTTTTTATATATAAACTATACCTAGTTCAAAATTGACTGAGTTTTAAATAGAGCTGTAAATTTGTCAATTTTAGATTTAGAACAATGTTTCATATGATAAACTGACTTTGAAAATTTGTTCTTTCCAAATCTAGTATCAGAAAATACACGTGCAAGTTTTTTCTATAAAAAATACTTCATTTTTTACAAAATTAAAACAATTGTATCTTGGTCAATTCTTGGCATTAAATTTAAATATGCTAAATTAAGTTAAATTAAGTCATTTGAATTTTTCAACTATATGTATCTCAATCGATGTCCCCAAATCGATTTTTAAAACAGTTTCAAATGTATAAAAATAATCAACATTTTAAAATTTGAAACTGATATAAATAATGATTGCTGTTTTAAAAAAAGCTGTTCAGTAGGGGCGGAAGGACTGTTGGACAGGATACTCTTGATGGACGTATTGAAATTGAAAGCAATGATAAATAATTTTTTTCGATTAAATGATTTTGAATGAAGCTTAATGTATATTAGTATATTATATATAAAACAATTACTCATAATAATTATAAAATAGTCAAGATCAATAAATATACTACCTAGTATCAATATTGAATATATTTGGAGTAACATACGATTAATTTTGTATAAAATTTTCAGGTCTTAAAATCTAAAATTACTACTTTTTTTCAAAATTTATAATTTCTCAAAACAGCCCAAAATTTGAAAATCCATTAAACAATAGTAGCAAAACACATACCTACTATTAGGTAGTCAAATATCTAAAAAATAAATCTTCTGTATATATGTATAAATTGTTTGAATATAGTAATGTATGATTAACCTTGTATTCAATTTTTTGGTATTAAACGCAAAATTGCATTTTTTTTTAGTACATTCAAATCTTAAAATATTTTATAAATAGATAAAAATAAATAAAAAATGGATAAAATAAATAGCCTAAAATAATTACACTATTAAATCAGATAGGTAACATATTTATACATTCAGTGTAAATTTCAAGACGGATTATTATTTTCAGAACTATGAAGAAATAACAATTATCAATCTTCACCAAAATTTACGAAGAAAAGTTAATGATGACTCATCATTGATGAATAAATTACTATTAATTAGATATATAATACATATACAAGTAACCTAGTACTTGAAAATTAGTTTTTCATTGTCAAAACAATATACTAATATAGTCATGTGACATGTATAATATAATATAATATAATTCTATATATATAACTCGTACACCGTACCTTAAAATTAAATAACTTGGGATATTTTCAATTTCTAAAATAAATGTATGATAAAATATGAGAATAAAAATTTTTAAAGAGATAAAATATTCATTTGGTCTTAAGTTATAATTGATGATCTAAATTCTAAACAATCTAAACTATACATGGTTATATATTGTAGTAAATACAGTGTAAAACCTTTTTAACGAAAAAAAAAAGAGGTCCATATCCTAACCTAACCTAACCTTACACTTCATTAGGCAACATTTGGGACACCTGTGTAAAAGTTGATGTACTAATAAAAGGAACACAAAATAGGTACATATATTATTACACTGTAATTTATTGTGTACCTATATTTTATTGGCAACTTAAGAATTCATCAATCAGCAAAACATACAAAAACAATTTAAAATACACTGTAATTATAATTTTCTAGCAATCATGTTGTGGGTAACAAATGGTAATTATTACAAAATTAATGCTCTAACATTATTTAAAATATAAAAGTATTACTATTTATAACCATACAGTAAATATAACCACTCTCCTCACTACAGAATGGTTACTACATCCAGTGTAAATCGATGATGAATTATTATTTTCGTGTATATTAGAAAATATTTTAAACCTTAAACTCATATTTTAAAGCTTCTAAAAGTTATTAAAATTAAATAATTAAAAATTATTTACAATGACAATTTTATTAATTTTTATTTTTATTATCTTCTAATAGTGTTTTCCACTTAATTGTACTAGAGCACTTTTTATAGAGCATTTTTATGTTATACCAGCAATTTTGGTGTGCACCAAAATTACTAAATTTATGTTCCACATTACTGCAATATACCAGTTATTTCCACAAACTTTCTGAGATTATGCACTTTATCATTATAATGATAATTGATAACATTTATGGTTTATAAAAAAGTGAAAAATAAACATTTTTAACTGTGATGCATAATTATTATACAATAAATTACGATTATTACATTTCGTATTCCACATTTTTCGATATTTACATATTTTGGATTTTTATTTTTAAGAAAATATATTGATTTTTTTAACAAAATCCGTTTCCTATTTATAATAGTATGTTCTTAAAAATATACAAAATATCAGATATTTATAATAAATGTTTATTTAAAAATGCAATTTAATTTTAATCTGCTTCTACATAGGCATTAGGCCAACATTAGGTTTATCATTTAAAAAAATTAATGTACTTCTTAGTCTACTTCAATAAACGCAATTTTGCTCATAACTGATTCCTTGCTAGTATGTTTATATTTTTATCATCATGGTAGGTGTTATAGTTATTTACCATGTTTTATATTTAATTATTTTAATTAAATTATTGTTATTATAATTTATATAAATTAAAAGTATTTAAAACAATAGTAGAAGTCTAGGATATAGATCAAAATTGAGTAGACCTACTGTTTTAAAAACCATCAAATATATATGCTGTACTAATATAATAGTATTAATAAATTTATTTTTCGACAACTCAATTGTCTCAATCGATCAGTGTCAAACTATACACTGTCCAGAGAGAGAATGCGCCGTTTTTGCGCATGCAGACTGACAATCGAACGATCGCTGAGATCTCATTTCCACTTCTTTAGCGACCCGATCATCCCGACAGAGGCCAATAGAGAAAACGGTAACGCTCGGTGTATGATACACCGTCGTTCACTTGACGATCTAGGTGGCGAAACTATGACTGGGCATGCGCAAAACTGAATAAATTTTTATTGGCCCGTAGCGCGTTCTCTTGTTGGACAGAGTATAGTTTAATACCGGCTTTCTAAATCTATGGCCTGAAAGAGATAAGAAAAATCCTATACAAAATAATATAAACAAATAAAAACTCAATATTTTTTTATATTGAAATTCAAAAAGATTGATAAGATATACCTACTATTACCATAGATAATTACATAATCAGGCGAGTTTTACACACTAAAAAGACCTATTTTTTGTCCATCGTAGCAATTGATTGAATAGTGTTATAAAGATTTTTAAAACGATTTTAATTTGTTAACAACTCTATTTTTAATAGACTTTTTTATTCATTAAAATTTTTTTTTATCTATTCCTTAAAATTGTTTTATGAAATTGAAAATTACTAAATATTTGTTAATCAAATAGTAAAATATTGTGTATATTTAAAAAACTAAAAAGTCGATTAAAAGTTAATTTGTTGATAAACTCAAATCTATTTAGTTCAGTTATTTAGTAATCTTTAATTTTTTTTTCATACATTACAAGTTGTAATAAAATATTTTACTATTTTTAATTTATGTTTTATATTAACTATAAAACCCCAAAAATATAAACATTATTATTGACATTTACTTGAAGAATTAATGTGTAGAGATAAAAAACATATTTCTTTAAGACTAAAAATATTAAGCGAATATTTATCACTTTTTTATATATATATTAATACTTTGATGCATATTTTTTTTAAAACATTTCATTTTATGACTCATTAAACAAATATACTATTTTCAATTAATTACTGTTCAAATTTTCTTGTAAAATAAATGAAATAATACAATTATAATGCAGTTAAATTATACACATTTTAATTATTTAAACTACAACATAAAAAAATACCAAACTTTTATTTATATTTTTTAATTTTTCATACAAGTTATAACAGTGACAATAACATCAGATATTTTAATCATTGGCATATTGCCAAATTCGTCTACAATTATTCCTAAATAATACATTCAGCTCTAATAAAAATTCAATATCAATTTAGTTAGATGATAATAAAATAATATTTCTATTTCTTATTGAAACTACACATATTGTATAATGTACTTAATTAGTAATCATTACATTATTTATAAATATGCATATTTTGTATTTATTACATACATAACCTTTAAATTATTAATAAAAATAAGTTATCTTGGAATCTAAATCTCTTTAATTATAAAACAAATACATTGCTTAAATTTTAAATTTGTAAATTTTTTAAAAAGGAAATGAACTACCCATTAGGTGAACAATGTACCTATATATAAATATAAAAATATTGTTTTTCTAACTATTTACCATTTCATATTTAAATTAAAATTACAAATTCTATAATAATATTATATAATTTAAACAATATTTAGATAACCAAAAAATTTAGATTGATAATTAAGCTTAGTATAATATATTTTATATTTCTAGTATACCAAATACATTTTTTTTTATATATATATTGATGTACATAAATATAGTTTTTAACAAGAAAAATATAGAAAAGTCAGAATTTGGTGGTCAAACTAAGATAGTATAGAAATTTTAACTTTACAATTTCATAGTACCTACTATACTATACTTATTATCTTAAGTGGTCAATTTTATAGATGATGTAATCCATTGAAATAATTTGACATACGAGAACTGTTAATTTAGTTTCGATATTGATAGGAACCATACATGTTTTTTTTACAAATTTTCTACCAATTAATGCTACATATTTTAGGCCAAAAGTAAGAGGTACCTATTATATTAAAAAAAAAAACATATCTTGGTACATCATATTGTTAATTTTGTTGAACACAAAACTTTCATATTACCTATGCCTAAAATACATTTATTTCTTGGGATAATAAATCGAAAGATATTTTAGATTTAAACGATATGACCCTATCCAGTTTCTAAGTATATAGTCCACACAAAAAAAAAAATAATATAATAGAACATAATAGAGCAACTGAAGGTAGCCAAAAGCCAGAACTCAGAATCTATAATTTAAAAAAAAAGTGCAAAAAATGTAAACCGTCAGACAAGTATCAAATTTGAATTTGTTTTGTTGTAACTTATTGCCACATTATTCCAATAGAATACAATCGGCCATTTAAAATAAAAGTATAAAATTGTCAATTAATTACTTATTAATTAGCTTGAATTATATTAATCAATTTTTTTTTTTTAAATATTTGATAAGTTTCAATACTTAACCTGTACTTTATCAAGTATAGGATTATATAATCCTATAATTTATTATTATATAATATTTAATAGCAATTACCTAGCAATATTTTAATATAATAAAAATGTAAATACCTAATTAAAAACTAGGTAGGTAGAACCAAATAAATTCTATCATTTAAGTATTAAACAACAAGTGATTTTTAAGATTATTTTATACTTTATAAAACTATAATTAATCTTTATAATTTATTAGACAATATTTCTATAACCAATATTACTTCAGTATCTATACCTATATTATTTTTTATTGCAAGATCCTAAGTTGATATTTTATTTTATTTTAATTAATACCTAGTTGATATTATTAATTATCATTCAAATTTAAAATTAAGGTTAAACAAAGTTAAATAGATACCTACTATAAAATCTAAATATTATTCATTCAAATACCTATGACAATACTTACTTAAATCAATTCAAAATTATTTATGTTTATAAATTCAGGTCAAAAAAAAAAATTCACCTATCTAGGTAGATATATATTTCTTGTTGAATTTTTTTTTTTTTTTTAAGCTTTTATTTACATAATACATAAATAATATAAAATAAGCATAATCAGAATAAATGTACTAGTATTTCTATAAACCACGAGGAAACTAATAACTATAGAACCATAATTTGTACATATAACATTATATTACTTACTGGTTCGCATACTGAGATCCCATTGGAGCCAAAAAAATGCTCTTTGCCAAATACCACAACTGCGGTGTGCCAAATACCTTCAATATTTTCTACAGAGGAGAATAATACACATATTATTAGTTATTAAAATCCGTGTACCTATACACTATATTACTTACGTAACAATGATGGTCCCAAGACTTTAGCCACTCCACCAGTTAAATCGTAAATGTACAGTTGGACTTCTTCGCCAGCTTCTCCCATTTTTAGATGTTTGAAGTTACGCTGAAAAAAATGTAAAATAGTAAGAAGCGTGCCTATATTCGTACACAATGTAGAGGTAAATGTTTGTTAAGGATGTTATTTTGTTGATGAAAAATAAATTTGTCTAAAATAGGGTAGCCAATAGAACTTGGACACTTACCAAGGAATTTGCACGTCAATCGAAAGGTCAATAATATATATAAAATATAAATGGTACAATAATATGTACCTAATCGAGTACGATTTTCAAAATATGAATCGTCACCTACGCAATTCGCGAATAGAAAAATTGATGTTTTTTTGAAGTTCAAATAACGAAAAAAAAAAATTTGTAACGAATAATGACTGGATAGTACCTCAGTAGTAAACAGTATAAGTAAAAACCAATAACAAATAAATAGCGAGTAGTCTTTGTTTTATAGTGAGTAATAACAATGATACTTGAAAAAACAACTTGCCATTAGGTACGTGCTAATGGTGCTAATACCGTTCGTTATTGCAGTAGTTGGTAGACAAAGAGCGCTGACCGTACAAGACGATATCACAAAGTAAATTCTAGAATAATCTATTTTGCAGTGATATGGGGAAAACATGAATGGACCATAATCAGAGCGCGATCACACGCCTACGAATCTCCCAAGGACTCTATAACCACATTTATTCCGCGCCAAAAATTACGGGCGTCCACACGCCGCGAAAAATTATAATAATAATATCTTTATCTATATTTACATCTTGCTGTTCTATCCGAGTCGTCTGACGTAGCATAGGTATTTTCGTTATTTTTCTGGATGGTATTCACGTTATATTAAAAAAAAACATTTAATACTTATATAATTATAAGTTAACAAGTTCAAAATAAACACCATATTATTAGTTATATTTGACAATAAACGTGTGTGGGGATTTTATGACGATTTTGTGAATTGGATTTGATGAAATATAATTTAAATACGTCTCATGAAATTAATAAATGATTTTTTTTTTTAACATTTTCGCCTAGAAAAATCTATTATAGTCTCTTTTTTTTTTTTTTTTTTTTGTCCCTCCACCGGAAAATATACCTGCAGTGCTGTAGTGTCGTTATAATTATGTAAGTAAACAAATACCTATATACCTATACAATATTATATTATATAAGTACAGAGTTTCGATTATTTAAATCCTAAAATATAAATAAGGTATATAGAGTAGTATTTACTATTTACAACATAATAAATATAAAAACAAAAACTTATTGAATATATATGTATAGTAGGTAGCCGCAATGGTAATTGGTAGTACTGAAAGAAAATAACTTACGCTAATCATTATATTTTGCATCTATATATCATAATACTATACCTATACTGGCTACTGCAGTTATTGTTACCTACCTACTCGTTTATTTTTAATTATTTTAATTTACTGCCTACTTGTATTAATTATAATCACCTGCCTATAGTCATTAATTTACTATATGACACTATATGCATTATAATAATATTTAATAAACATTTAAATATAATCCCTATGAAAAGCCGAACGCATCGTAAAATAAAATTCAATTAAAAATTCCGTTTAACTATAATTTCTAATAATAAAATTGTTGTTGTTTATTAACCTTGTCTTTTAAATGTGTAATACGATACTATGCTACTTAATTTAAAGTATAAATAACATTGATAAATTTATTGTAAAATATATAGAAATAATGAATAGTTAATACAAATGATAAATCAAATATTATACTTATACCTAAATGTATAATACCTATATACCTAGGTATTAAGGTATCATATTGATTTTAAATAATATAGGACCCAATTACCAATTCAATTGTTTATCTATGATAGTACCTACCAACTATATTCTGTGATGATACTATAGGTATATGATATATTATATATATTATACCAATATAAGAAGAGGACGTGGTACCTACCAGGCCCACGTTAGGCACCTAGGCCCGTCGTTAGATATTTGCCGTCCTAAAGCGAAAATGCCGCTTTAAAAACATAAACAAGAACGAAAAAAATATAGTTATAAATTTTTGTAAACTATATTACAAAAATTGATCGTTGTCCATTGTCGATATACAAAATTTTAATTTAACAGCGACGCATGACTTGCTTGTACTTCAGCGACGGGCCTGGATACCCCCCGACTTCTATAGTACAAAAACATATCTACGCAGAATGACGATAATTCGTTTCACAGTGGTTTAAGGAAAATTGTTAGAAATTTATCATAAATATTAAATTGTATACTAAATATTTAGTTAATTGAAAAAAACAATGTGACATTCCAAAATGTTGTCAACTTTTGATTTTATAATACCTGTTTTTGCCACTAGGAAACGAGTGGGTAATCGTAATTTTGGGTAAACATGTTTTTTTCCAACAAATATTGCAATTGCACAACAATAAAAATTAATTAAAAATATAGTTAAATATATTCAAATTGTTGCATTTTCATTTTTCTTAAAATTTCATTAAAAATTAGGTGTATGACGTCCTCAATTATATCTTTATATAGTTATATAATCTTTATACATACATATTATACTTATCAGTTATCAGTATACCATATCCGCTGAACAACTAATAACTATAATAAATTGCCAATAATTGGTACACGCACTTTTACATTCTAATCACAGAGTATGAGTATATAACTATATAGATTAGGTTAGGTACCTACTTAGAATAAAATATTGATATCTAAATTTATGTACTACAACACAGATTATACCTAATATTAAATTAATTAATATGAAGTGTAATGAATCATAATATACTGTAGTATTATATACCTACATACACGCTTATATTCCATACTTTATTATATTCACCTTGCTTTATTGCGATTTATATTATCACTCGTGATTTCGGTCAAATTGAATATTAAAAAATGTATATATCTATATATTATATTATAAATACTTCAAAACAGTATTACTTGTCTGTTACGATTTTTAAAAAATTACCAAAAGTTTACAAGTGGGCGAATCGTTCAAGTACCGTTCTGACAATAGTATATCCATCATTTTGTTGACTTTCTGTGGATCGAATAATGCCGTGGCGAAACGATTAGCCATCATGGTGAATTGAAGTAAACAGGAAATGATTAAAAAGCGCATAATTATTGCAATATATATAATTCAACACGCGACATCGAGACTTTTAACAAAACGTTGAATAATGCAAGCTGAACGCGTCGTCGATCGCGTATTTTTACGATTTTTAATTTTTTTTTTTTTAACAATATACAATTATAAAATAATATAAGTATGATATTCGGATTGGCTGCAACTGATTAAATATTAAATAATATAATATCGATCTACTAAACGCTATAATACATCTATACATATACATATATTTAGGTACCTATATATTTCAAGTGGAAACACAAAATCGCTCGTAAATCATAAAACTGTACGCAATCATATACATATTTTCCTCGAAAAACACTTTTTTTTATAAATAACAATTGCAATTACACTGCAAAAAATTATACATTACATATGGGTCTAGCCGTAATTAAATAAAACGCGACGACAATATAATATTATATACCTATACATATTATTATATACTACCTAATGTGGTTAATATAATATAGGTAATATATTATCGAAAATTTCATGATCGAATCGTGCGAAAATAAAATTACACTGCAACGAACTTACTATCAACGGCAACCAAATTATTATCTGCCGATACGATATTGTAAATATTTGCACAATGCATGCAGTCATGTAAAATGTGGATTGGTAGTGGACCTGCGCGGCAACGAAGGTCTTATCAGTGGAGCATTTGTATTTTTTGCACGATATGTATTGGAAATACGAATCAATAATAATATTAGGTATTGGTATATAGTATATTATATACCGTATCTACGGTTATCTTGACGTCGTCAAGGACTTCTTGAAAAAAAGTATTTAACGCAATTTACGCAAATTTGTAACTTTTGCTGAACTCCATCTACCCCAAAAAAAATGTAAAGGTATAAAAAAAATATCATTGTGAAACCAAAACATTCCTCTCAATTCGCTCAAAACCAAGAACATTGCAGATTAAATATTTAAACCGGGGGACTACTCCTGAATAATATTTCAAAACAATGATAGAATACACAACCCTTTCATTATAAACCAGCACAATTATATTGTTTTTTATTCAAAATTTATTTTCTATGCCTAATTATTAGATACCTACTCAATATACATAACATACCTAATGTATCGTTGCCGGATCCCCGGAGGGGGAATGGTGGAACAGACCCATTTTTTATATTGTATTTTACTATACTTTATATGATTTATTATGTAATATAACATGGAATAATCTTAACATATAAAATTTCAGGCTTTTGCCCCCTCCCCGTCTCTGGATTTGCCACTATAATGCGTATAACAAACACGAATTATCTACCTATGCATTTACGACTATATAATATTATATTCGAGTAAGTTATATTATTCGTGATTCATGTCTATAATGATCTCAAAAACACAAAATATGCACATTATAGATTTCAAAAAATTAAAATCGTTGAAAAATGCAAAATAATCATTTATTATAAACATTCTAGTACATTCGTAGACATAGGTACATAAAAAAGTTTTTGCCAAGAAAGCTTCTATTTTCAAAAATAAGTAATAAAAAGTTTAGGCTTTATATGTCTATAAATATCTATATGGATGTTTTAACTACACAAACACAAAACTTTTGAAACAGAAAATGTGTAATTTTGGAATAATGAAGTAAAATTTAAATTTCTTGAGGGAGCTTCCATACCATAACGATTCTAAGGAATATTATATAGGCAATTTCTCATTCCTTCGTTCTATTTGTACAATATATGTACGGGTTTGTACCATTTTGTACCATATATCACTCATCAGAAGTCAGAACTCAAAACGTCGCAACCCGTACTTACATAAGTACATTTTAATTTTGAAAATAATGTTCGAATTCTCCATAATGAGTGTGGTAAAGGCAGTTTTAAAAAATTGTTTTTAGTTAATTGGATATTTATGTTGAACATTTTGGAATTAATTAAAATATTTTTTTATTAAAATATAAAATACGAAAATTAAAAATGTATAATTTTATCATTCCCTCGAGTAAATAATTAAAGATCTATTCGAGTTTTATTATTAATTATCTATAGTTTAGTTTGACTGCTTAGTGCTTGAAGATATTTGGTACGTATAGACCATAACGCTGGTTTGAATTGAAAAATAGAAGAACGGGTACTCTTAGGCTTACAAAAATGAGCGTTCCATAAACCATTTAATTTGTATATTGTAAAAAGTTATTAGTATTATTAATACTTAAAAATAGAGAAGCCCTTTCAATTCGAGCAATGATCGTAACAACGATAGTGGATAGGTAGGTATCTAGATAGATATCGTATAATATTATGTTCATGTTAGAGGCGCATTTGAAGCTCGTTGAACCTAACTTAACATTGCCGTGTAGATATAGTGAAAATATTTTTACAAATGAAGTTGGTATTTGGTAACAGAAAAAAAGAGCTCTTCAGTCTTTCACTAAAAAAAAAAAAGTAATAGTTTCACTCAAATTTTACTAAACGTAATTCCAATAATTCCAAGGGGGGATGTGATCGTTCACTCCTCAAGACCACCCCTAGTATACATATTATCGTTTTACAACAGAACCTCAGCTGCATTCAGTAGGTATCTAATTAAAAATTAAATAGGATGTACCTATTCTGTTTTAAAACCTAATATTTTTAAACAACAATAATTATCAATACTTAGGTACAGGGCCGGATTTAAATAAACTAGGGGCCCTGGGCCAGAGTTAGGTAAAAGCCACAAAAAACAGATGAAAATAAGGTCATTTAAGTGTTAAAAATTTCCCAAAAGTTCTTGAGACATTATAAATTGTTTTAAATGATGGAGGCTTCCATCTGATAGTGACCCTGGGGCTATGTCACCACTGGCCTTCCCTAAATCCGACCTTGTCTAGGTATACATATTATATAGGTGTACCATGTATACCTAATATTAATATATAGAACTATGTACGGTAAAATTTGAATTTTGGCAAAAATGGATATAATATTAGGTTATTATTACCATCTATTGCCTATTACATAGGTACCTTTTTTAATATATTACATTTTTAATTAGTTGTGTAGGTAGGTAACTATTAGCTATTTAAACAAATAACATAACGCCACACAAACGATTGAATGAAAATCAAGATTGATAGTCATAAATCATAGTTATATTATTGGTAAGTAGATAGGTAGGTAGGTACTCATTGGTAGGTGAACCACTTTACTAAGAAACATTGAGGATTTTAATAAATTAAACTCTTCAATAGTTTGAACACGAAAACTAAAGTTATTATAAATATTATTAATCTATTAGGTAGGTATCTGCCTACCTATTTAAAAATAATATGGTTTTAATTTTAATTAAGATTTTGTTGTTCAATATTTTGATTTTTGGCGTTCAAGATTGTTTTAAAAGTTTTAGTTTTAGATTTTGTTGCTCTTATACTTTGGAAGTTATAGGTGCTCGTATACAAAATAACTTTATTTTTAAAAACAATTGTGTTTTCCACAGTAAAATATTTAAAAACTATTTTTTCCACAATAATTGATATATTATTTATATTTTTCATGTTAAAGATAATATGATGTACTTACCTAAACATATTTTGACCATTACATTAACATTTGAAATTATATAAAAATAAAAACTGGAAAAAAATTGATTTTTCAAAATATTTATCATTTTTGCATGCAACAAAATTTTCAAAAAAGTAATTTTCTTCATATTTTTTTTAAGTTTACGATAAATAATATGATGTAATCAGATTTTAAATATTGAGTAGAATGACTGAGCGATGAATTTATTGTTTTAAAATGTTTATTTTATTATTATTTTTTATCTGGAAACAACTTATCGGGTAAGAGTCGGAGTTGGAGTTGTGGAAAATAGATCTTTTTAAATAGCAAATTTGTTTCAATGGTACTTTCAAAAAGTTATTTTTAAATTTTTCCAGTAGTTTTCTTATAAATGGAAAAATATAAATGAAGTTGTCATGAGATGGTTACTATAATATTATAAGTACCAGCTATTGCTAAAATAAAATGTAAGTACCTACCATAATATTTTTTTTAATTTTATATTTTTGATAGTATGATATGCACTTTATTACATATTTTCAAAACTAAAACTACACCTACATATGTTAAAAATAAAATAAAATAGTCTCAATATACCGGATCAATATATTATTTTTAAATAACTTATAATAAAAAAATAAAATAGATAATTAGTAAAAAATCTTTACCTTCATGTTATTGCAGTGTTTATTTTACTTAAATTGCAGGTGGAAGTGAATGGTAGACTTGAAGAGTGGAGTGAAACTGTTATGGGTAAAGCCTTAAAGGATTAAGTATTAGGTAGGTAGCTAGAAAGGAGAATATATTAAGTACCTACCTATATAAAATTTTGGAGAAGGAACGCGAAGTGAATAAGGGATGGCAAGTAATGAGTTTACGTGGGTGAGATTTGAGAGGTTCATGTATTTAGGATTCTTTCTACAGGATAATGGTTAGGTTAGGAAGATATGAAACATAGGATATAATATAATCATTTTCAAATAGGTATTTAAAAAAAAAATTATGTATATTTTATTCATAATTTTATTAATACCTATATAATATATATATAATGATAATTATATATAATATTTACAGACATATTATTTTGAACGAATTATGTTTTTTGAAATGTATTATTAATATAATTATGTGACCAAATGATTAATACATTTCAAAAATATAATTTGTTCAAAATGTTTGTCAGTTATTGATGTTATTTTTATTATAGTAACACCATCTAGCTAAATATTTTTTCGTCCAAAGTACTGCTGCTTAATCATGCTTATAATCACATTGTGATTTTAAAGTTTGATCTATTAAATAAATCATATATCTTATCTAATTTTATAATAAATACATTTATTTTTTCATGTACAATTAGTGAAATGTGAATTTTTATTTTTAATATAATAATATAACATAAATATAAAATACAAAACTCCGACTATAGCGTATGCCGATAACACATTTCTACTTTTTTCACGCAATTTTTAGGATGATGTTATTGTAAAACCAACTCATAAACTTAAAAAAGTAGTTAGTTTTTTTTAATTCTAGATAATTGTCAATTAATTACAAAAAAAAAACACATTTTTAATTTATAATGAAAATAATTTTGATCAATTAAAAATACATTTTTGTGAGAATAGTAATTTATGTAGTGATGCAATATGCCAAAAACTGTAGAGTGTCTTGTATTAAATATTTAGGTTTAACGTTTGACAAAAATATGAGATGGAACTTACATGTTCATAATATTGTTATGTGTTTACATATACTACTAACTTTAAAATTTTATAAGCTTTGCTCCTAATTGTACATATTATTCAAATAATTTACTTAGCTCTATATTAAGGAGTATTCAGTATGAGCTCCTGGTCTGGGGAGGTCTCACTAAAAAAGCTTCAAGCCCACTATAACTTCAATGAACAGGTAATTAGAATCTGTTTAAATAAAAATTGTCTGAAAGGTTCCACTAAAGAAAATTTCTAAATATTTAATGTTTTGCCAGTAGAAAGTTCATTTAAAAAAAAAAATAATTACATGGGTAGTATAAAACTATGTTTTTTCAGTTAACGTGAACAACTTCAATAAGAAAAGAGAATTTAGGGCTAACGATGAGACGGTTAATTTTGCAAAAAAATAATTTGGTCAAAAATTTGATTATTATAGTCACATATTTCAACTCAATGTTTTTTCATGCTAAACAAAATATTTAAGAATGGCTACTTATGTCTATAGAATAATACTATTCACTGTTTATACATAAAAGTATTATTATTGTAAAGTTTAAAACTTATATCTATATCGTGCAAAAAAATAAAATAAAATAAAATTGTAATTGTATTTTCTTATTATTTTTTTTTATCTCTTTTAATATTGTAAAACAATGGTATGTACTAATGTAATTCCTATCACCCCCACAAGTATGCTTAAAGGTGGTAGGTATTACAGTAATTTTACAAATTAAAAAAAATATATTAATAAAATCCCCCTATCACAATTTGAAAAAGATTGTGCTTGTAATTATTATTGCGTTAGGTACAACACAAAATAAATAACGTAGTTACCAACTACCGTGTCACACAAAAAGTAACTTAACTATGTATGTTTATGAGCAATGAGTAAAATCGTAATGTCAGTTCAATGAGGCTACAAGACAAACAAAAATCTGTTTAAATTAACATTTTTTTCTTTTTAATATTATTACCTATTATAATAACAATTTCTACTATATTATTTAACAATTAATAATTATAACAAATAAAGTGAATGGAGTGACTTTTGAAGATAACTTTATAACTTTATATTGAATTTTTTGATTTCTGGTCTTAGTGTACTAATAATGAGAAATGTGAGATGATATAGTTTATTAATATGTTATGTGTGTGATCTGTGTTTTGAGTAGGTAATTATTTAATTCTATTAATATTGACAGTGAAAATGTTAATATATTTTAATAAAATAAATAAAATATATCGTCGAAATATCATAAATTTCTTAAAAAAAATTGATTTAAATTACCATTTGATTTTTGAAGGTTAACAGTATGTAAAAATCAGATAAAATAACTATACAATAATTTATTTCAACATTTTGCAATGTAATCACACATTTACACACGAATGTTATTGTCCATATTTACAAAAACAATAATATATAATTAAAATTTTAATAATAATTGTAAGTGATGTACTTATACATAATAACGTCTTATCAATAACAACGCGTAAAATGGGAGAAACGCATTTTTAAAATATAAGTATATGTACTAAAACATAAGCATTTAATTTTAAAAAAAGTAGGATAGTAAAACAAAAAATTTTCATACAATGAATGACTGTAGGAAAGGCATCATTAATATTTATTCAATTTTTTTCACTTTTTCTATTTATGTTTAGACTTTTTCTTCTTCTTAACTGGTTTTTTGTGTACTTTGTGTTTACGCTGCTCTTTTTTCTTCTTCTTTTTGTGTTTAATATTAACTTCGTCAGACTCTGTAGATGAATCTGTATCATCAGAATCTGAACTACTAGCCAATTTTTTTTTTTTAACGTGTTTTTTCTTTCGTTTCTTTGTCTTTTTTCTCTTTTTGGTTCGAACAGGTGATGAATCTGATGATGAACTAGAACTGCTGGAGCTGCTTGAATCGTCAGATTCTTTACTTTTTACCAATTTTTTACTATTGTCATCCTCTTCATTAGGATCAAAAGTTGTCTCATCGTACACTTTATGGTCTGGTTCAAGACGACGATTTTTGCGTTCCTTTTTCTCAGGTTCTTTTTCTTTTAGTTTAGACTTTTTCACCACCTCCTCTCGTTTTTCCTCTCTTTTCTTTTCATCTTTTTTCTCAATTCTGTCGTCTTTTTTAATGACATTTTTTTGTTCTACCACACGTTGATGTTTGTCGTCTGTTCTAGTAACTACTCTACGGGTTTCAGATTTCTTTAGTAGATGATCTGTTTTCTTGTCATCATCACGCCGAGTAGACCGATGAGTAATAGTTCTCTCAGTTTTAGAATTTCGGTCTTTTTTCAATAAATCTCTATGACTTTTAGAAGTTGCCCTAATTTTTCTAGGTGGTGGCTCTGGGACAATAAGAGTAGAGTGCACACGGATAGGAGATCGGGAGGCCTTTCGCTTTTCATTTCTAGACTTGTAGTGTTTGTCGTCCTTGTCCTCAATTTTTTCACCCAGTCTTTCTTTAGCTGATATACGTTTTGTGACTTCTTTAATTTTTTTATCGTCTAATGAATCCGTTGGTATCGTTATTTGTATTGAATTGCCTGCTTTTCTAGCTTCTCTCTGAATGGATGATGAGTCTAATGCAGTTTCAGATTCTACATATTTTTTATCTTTTTGTTTTGATATAAAATCATCTTTTTTAGAAGGTTTCTCAAATGTTTTAATCTCAGACTTGTCTTTTGATTTTTGTTCTCGGTCTGTTTTCTTATCTTTGATAGTATCAAGTTTTTTGTCTTTCCCATCATTCTTCCTATCTTTATCAACATCAATCTTTTTATTATCTTTAGAATCTTTTGAAATTTCAAGTTTTTTATCCTTCACATCTTGTTTAATATCTTTAACAATGTCTATTTTTTTATATTTACTAGCATCCATCTTCTTCTCTTTCCCATTATCTATTTTTCTTTCCTTAGAAACATCAGATTTCTTATTTTCTTTTATAATATCTAGTTTTTTATCCTTAATTAAATGTTTCTCAGATTCAATTTTTTTGTCCTTGGCTATATCTGCTTTTTTATCTTTAGTACTATCAGACTTATCTCCAACAGCCTTTTTATTTGATACATCTAACGTTCTCACAGTTCTTTGGAATATAGCATTTTCAGCTCGTTTTAATACTTCATTTGTTACAGAAACTTGATTACCATCATTTTGGAATTCTGAATTATGTGTTACAAATTTTTCTCTTTGTTTGTCCACATAAAATTTGTCATCTGTTATATTAACATCTTCTTCTACTTCCCATTTAGATCGTTCAGGTAATTCTGCTAGAACTTCTGGTTCTTTTGGTTTTTCATCTACAGGTATTTCAATAGGTTTTGTAGGAATTTCATAAGGTTCAGGACTCTTATAATCGCCCCAACTTGTATCCACAGGTGTCACTTCATCTAAATCTCCATAAAGTCCATCTGTGATATTTTTTTCAATTTTAACATTTTCTTTAATGACAACAGATTCAAAAGGTGGAGGTGATTCGGATGTTCCTGGAGCAGCAGGCTCTTGATTACAATGTTCATCAATTTTTATTTCAAGCTTGATTTCTCCCTCATTACTTTCATCTTCTTTTTCATCACCTTTTTTAGTCTCATCTTTTTCTTTTTTTTCTCTATTCTTCTTTTTCTTTTTTTTCTCAATATCACCATCCTTCTTCTTTTTTCTTTTTCCTTTATCTTTTTTATCTGGATCTTTATGATTCTTTTCGGGAGAAGGTTTATGTTCTTGTCTCTGTTTCTCAACTTTATGATGTTTGACAGGCGATCGACTCTTAGACTTCTTCTTTTGTTTATCTTCTTCTTCTTTCTTTTCTTTTTCTCTTTCTCTAATTTCTTTGTCCCGAATTTCATCCCAGTCACGCACTAAATTTGGATCCATTGCAAAGTGAGGATCAAATTGTGTATAATTTGCTGTATAATCTGTTTGACGATCAAGGCCTACATCATAATGCCCATCAAATTGTCCACGGTACCTATTAAAAACAAAGCAAAAGTAAATATATTAATATTTTATCTTAACATTATACAATTTTAAACATAACCTCATTTGAGGTTTCAAAGATTTCAAATAGTCATTTAATATTTAGACCAAGTAGTATGGAAACTCTGAAAATAATAATTGATTAATATTTTAATATTTCCTTAGTATACTCATTGATGTCCAATACTTAATATGCTGATATTTATTTTGTTGTTGCACGAATACAAATGCTGATGATTTTCACTTTTAAAGATGTAGAATAATGTTCGATGTAAATTACTGCATTTGTATTGTAACATTTCATACCTGTAAACTTCTATGATTTTTTAGGCCATTATTTTAATCAACAAATGACAAATGATTTATTTCTAAATGGCTAGAAAAAACAATATGCTTATATGAATTACCTTTTGTCTTAAAATGATTCCAAAATTGGCTGGAACATCTGCATTATTTTCACAGGATGAAACAATTGTAAAATGGATAAGATAGGACGTAGAACAACATAATATTTGGTGATTACATGTACAATAAGTAACCATAAACCAAAAGTATATTGTATAACTCAAAGACTAGTAAAAGTGCATTTAAGATAAATCTAGCAAGACATTCTTTAAAGTGTCCACCAATCTAGATTTGTTCTATTATATACACTCAATAAAAATATAATTTTAAATTAAAAACTCAAAATAAATCAAATCAGATACATGGTTAAAAGTTAACTGTTGAATAATAATTATTTGACTATTATGAATAATATATATATTAATACTTTAATTAAATTATTAATTCTCTATTAGTCACACAGAGTACAGGTATTACTCCAATGTTATATTATAATATTGTACTCTATGTGACTAAATTAATTGTTGTGTGAAAGTTAATTGAACAATGAACACTTTAATCATGTCACTGTGTTTAAGGAAAACTTAATTTGGAAAAACAATTATATGTTTGATAGTATTATTAAAATATTTAAAATAAACTAAATGTTTAAACATATTATTCATTTTTAATTAATTGAACTGCCATTTGTGCATATAATACAAAAAATGTATAATATAAAATTAATTCAGAGATAGATATCACATTAGTATTATTAAGCATGAAAAATAATCAATAATTAAATTATCCTACACAACTAAACATAATTTAATTTGAGCATTATCAATTAAAGTATGACAAAATATAACAACTTTTTAAACTATTAAATTAAATACAATAATGACATAAAATTTAACAAAATTGATTTGTAAAAAAGTTAATACAATTTAATAGAATTACAACATTGTAACAAAAATATAATTTTTTAAAAAATGTTTGTAATATAAATATAGAAATTAATACCAATTATAAAAAATAACAAATATTATTATTCAAATAAATCAACAAATCAAACAATAAATTTTTATAAATATATAGTTAATACACCCTTGATTTTACAATCAACAATAATTAATCTTAACCATATTTTATCAGAAAAATTTCATAAAATATGGTTAATGTAAAAAAAATATTCAATTAATCTACTTCACAAAATTAAGTTTGGATAATAATTACATTTTCGGGATGTTTTAAAAAAAAAATCGCCCATTATTTTAATAATTATTTTACATAATTCAATTAGTAATATAAATAATTAAAATATAATTTTTTTTAAATAGATCACCTAATGACAGTAAAATAAACATAATTTATTTGTACAATAATTAAAAAAAAAAAATACATAAGTATTTCTTTTTAAAATATAAAACTAAATATTTAATCAATATTAAAAATAAAATATTTAATTACAAAAAAATAACTTATTATTTATAAATCACTGAATATTATGAATACTTATTACAATTACAACATTAATGACATCCGTTAATTCAATATATAATAACATACGTATACAAGTATAATTAAAAGCTGTTATTTTACAAATTTATTATAGTTAAAATAAAATAGTAGGTATACAAATATATTTTTAAAAATAAAATCAAAGTAAATAATAAATATTTAATAACAATATACAATGAATATTGTCAGTTGAATTGACTGACTGAAAAAAACTTAATTAAAATTTTTAAAATATCACATCATTAATTACTAATTAGTAATTAGTATTACACTATTTATTTTTAAATTTAGAACCATTATTTAGGTAACAAGTTGAAATGATTGTAAGACATATAAATACACATCACATATAAATAAAAATAACACATTTAAAATATGTGTTTACTTAAAATAAAATTATAATAGGTTTTGGGTTTAGTTGAATCATTTACTTGTAGACAATGAAAATTAGGTGAATATAATATAATAGTAAAATTCAGAACAAAATTATATTTAAAATCTCAATAATTTCGAACCTGTTAATAAAATATATATTTTAATTATACTTATTTAGAATCTATGTATAAATTCATCAAAATAATTTTGTCAAAAACATCAAATTATTCATCAATAAATAATTTTGACCAATTTATAAATATTAAATTTAAAATATTTTAATTAAAAAAAAAGAAATTACCAACACTGAAAAACATTGATCAATTTAACAAACTACAGCCGAAACATATTATACCTACATACATTATTTTGATAAAATATCTTTTAATTCATTGTCTTTTTTTTATTAATATTATTGTAATATTTTAAATCTCGTATAATGTAAGTATGTTGTTTATCAAAGAATAAATTATATATGTACAAATTTTAAAATTATGATAAACTTTCAATGAAAGTACAAAGTTGATATATGCATGAAAATCCTTCTCCTTTAAGAACAATAAGATGTCTAATAAAGATTTTGAAAACAGATTTGAATTTGTTAATAACTTTATTATGTTTTAGATTATGAGTGGAGTGATATTTTAATCAATTATATTACTGAAATAATATATTATAAAATATTATGTATTATATATAATAATATCTGCTCATAATCGTTTTATCAAATGACATATAATTGCTTTCAAATTCAATACATTTACCACCAATATTGATCCGACGAGCAAAGTGCCTCCACTCCTCTCTAACTGATTTTTTTCTTATTAATTCTTTAAAATTATTTTGTGTTTAAAAATGAATAAATATTTGAAATATGGACATTTTTTATTAACAGTTCAATTTCCAATAGATTCAAATCTAATTTCAAAAATTATATCAAACAAAATGCGATGAATTACTATGACAGATAAAATATAGGAACTTTTAAGTGAAATTTAGTAAGAAACTCTAGAAAGAGGGACAATCATCAGGATTTATATTGTAAAATTTTTTAAAGTAATATAATGTACCTATAAAATAGAAATTAATACATAGTACCAGTTCCGTCTTTACCCTATGGGTACGTGGAGCACATGCCCAGGGCCCCCAGCCAAATGGGGGCCCGAATAATCGAAATGACAATTTTAAATTGTAAGCTGTAACGTATTAATATTTAATACAACCATCTATAAAAAAATAATTCTAAATTCTAGAAAAAAAACTTAGGTAAATGGCAATGCTAAATAAATAATGCTTAATAATTGTGTGCAATTAGGTATATTTTATATCTTTTATTTCTTATCCTATTACCTAAACCGGGTTTTCTTTAATAATCTATATCAGTTTCTATCTGCCCATATTATGTACTGGATTATTTATCTTATCTTAATTATGTCAAAGCAGTGAATTTAATGGGAATTTGATTTTAAACGTTTTCAGTATATACACAATAAAACTGACAATCAGTACAAGTGTTTTTTGTCCATTTCGTTTAGTTTATTTAACTATAATAAAAATATAAAACATAACATTTTATTAATGTCTGTAATAGAGTTTTAGTCTCATTTAATTATGTCAAAAAGGGCAATTTGAGTGGTTCAGAAAAAAGAAAAAGACTTGCGATCCAAAAAGAAAATATTAGCAAACTACCTAAGCTTACTTCATTTTTTACACTCGAAGAAACTAACAAGCAGACTGAGTTTTCGACCTCGTCATATCAAGGTACCTCTAAATTTGAAAGTTCAGAAATTGGACCCACTTTTAATGATACAACTAGTGTTTTGAATTCATCAGCTCCAAATTTAATGACAGCCGTTAACACATCGGAGTTTAAAACTTCCAGCTTAAGCAACTGTGATTTAACAAATACACATATTGTAGAAAATATATTTCACGACCCTGGTACTTACTGTGATGATATTTTAACTGAAGAAAAACGCGATATTTGGATACTCAAAGGACCAGAGTTTTTCCAGAATAAAAATAGTGATTTCTCCGAAACTTTTACAAGTTTTTCAGATGTAAGTGGTAAAACAAAAACTAGAGGCTTGACTAGAAATGTTTTCAGCCGCAAATTGACGAATAGAGAGTGTGTAGAAAGAAGTTGGCTCATATATTTGCCGTTGAAGAAATCTGTATATTGTTATTGCTGTCGTATTTTTAATTATACTATTACTATAGGCAACAGTTTCGAGTTCTTTTAATGGATACAAAGATTGGAAGCATATTAGTAACTTTTTAATGGAGCATGAGAATAGTTCACTACACAGGCAATCAATGATGAAGTATGTCTCAAGAAGTAAAACTATTGTTCGAGTGGATAATGAATTGATTTCCTAATACAGTGCTGAAATCAATTATTGGAAGAATGTACTCAAAAAGATTGTTGCTGTGGTGAAGTTTTTGGCTTCAAGAGGACTTGGATTTCGTGGTGATGATCAAATGTTGGGATCTCAAAATAACGGTAATTATTTGGGACGCTTAGAATTAATAAGCGAGTTTGACCCTTTTCTAGCTGATCATATACAAAACTATGGAAATTGTGGAAAAGGAAGTACATCATATTTGTCTGCAAATATTTGCAACAATTTATGAATATAATGGGGAAAAAAGTGTTAACAAGTTATTAGTAAAATAAAAGCAGCAAAATACTACTCAATAAGCGTCGATTCCATACCAGACCTGTCTCATGTAAACCAACTCACTTTTATTGTACGGTTTGTTAAAGATGGAATGCCTATTGAGAGATTTTTGCAATTTTGGCCTATCGAAGTGCATAAAGTGCAATACATAGCAGATACGGTTTCAAACTTTTTGGAAAACCTTAAAATTACAATAAAAAATTGTCGTGTGCAGAGTTACGACAACGCCGCAAATATGGCAGGAAAGTATTCTGCTGGTCTACAGGCAAGAATTAAAGAGCAATGTAAATTTGCAATTTTCGTCCCATGTGCAGCACATTCGTTGAATCTGGTAGGATGTGTTTCAGAAGCAGTAGTATACTTCAATTCGTCCAGAAATTGTTTAATTTTTTTTCGAGTTCAAACCATCAATGGAAGATATTAAAAAAATGTTTAGACGAACAAAAAGTTCTGAAAAGCTTATCTGAAACCAGATGGTCTGCATGCGCTGATGCTATTAATGCTTTGCACAATGATTATAATCATATTTTTGAAGCTTTATTATTAATTGCTAAAAACACTGATCAAACGAGAATCGAGGCACAAAGTATTGGCAAAAAAATGGAAAAATTGGAGACCATTATTCTAACTGAGACATGGAATGACCTTCTGGGAGCTATAAATAAAACAAGCTTAAGCTTACAGAATAATACTATAACAATGGACGTTGCAACAAAACTGTTTGCTTCACTTAGCGAGTATATTAGTAATGCACGCAATAATTTTAATCAGTATGAATCGGCCGCCAAAGAAATAAATCCAAATTCTGACTACAAAGATAAATTGCAAAGAAAAAGAATTCGCAGCACACGTATCACTTTTTTGGAAAAACCATCAGAGACTGTGCAGTTGGACGGTAAAGAAAAATTTTATGTAGAAACATTCCTTCCCATAATCGACACGCTAAATACACATTTAAAGCAACAATCGGAATCGTATAAAGAAATTAATGAACGTTTTAGTTTTTTAACTCTATTACAAACAATCAAACCCGATCATTTGAAAAAAAAAATGCAAAGAATTGGCAGATTTTTATTGTGAAGACATAAACACTAATGAGTTAAATTCAGAATGTTTTCATTTAAGGGAATACTTGAAAACCTTCAAAAATAAATCCGTGGACTTAAGTATCTTAGCTATACATTCTTTAATAAAAGCAGACAAATTAGCAGAAACATTCCCAAACGTGGAAGTTGCCACAAGGATTTTCCTTTGCCTCACGATCACCAATTGCAGTGGGGAGCGCTCATTTTCACAACTGAAAAGAATAAAAAACAAATTATGAACAACCATGTTGTAAGAACGGCTCACCAATTTGTCAATAATGTGCATAGAAAGTGATCTCCTTCAAAAACTAGACTTCGAAGATATAATTGAAGATTTTGCACAACAGAAATCTCGAAAACAACCGTTGCTTACTTAACGATACACATAAACTATAAGTTTCATTGTTGAAAGTTATAACAGTAAAATACCATATATAATTTTGTAAAATGTACATAGTTTTTAATTAATAAAGTAATCATATTAAATAAACTTTTGATGATTTTATTAACTTGTGTAGGCCTAATAAAAGGGCCCTTTAAGATCCGGGTGCCCATGGGCCCCTGCAAAGCTTAAGACGGCCCTGCATAGTACATAGGAAGTCATTATTGTTATTACTTATTTATAATCAATATATATATATATATATTTTATTAATTTAATTTTATATTATTCCTATAAGTGTGTTAAATTTATATTAATTTAGACATTTTTTTAAAAGTTTTTTATTTTTTTCTCTTCTTGTTTGTTGTAGTTTTTGCATGAAAAAATAATCCCTAACAAAACCTAACTGTGAAAAAAAGGCCAAATTCTAGACACCTCTTCAGAAGAGATCTGAACCTTTTTTCTTTTCTTCTGAGTTCTCTCTTTTATAACTACTAAGTGATTATGTTTAAACCGATGTTTTATGCTTAGAAACTGGCCAAGTGTTAAGCAATACAAATAAAAGAGCAGTGTTGATCATGAAAGTAGGAATGAAGTGAGTATGAACTAAAGAAAGAGCAGACTTAGCCACAATGTAGATATCACTATTTTGATAGGCTGGCTTATTTTTGGGAGGGGATATCATTCCTTTTTGTTGGCTTCGGCACTGTGGGCAATTTTTTACGAGGCACTGGAAGGATTTTGTACATCAAAGATTTCTCTTTGAGATTTTTTAATTATATAAGACGAAGACACTATTATACTAATGTAACTAATATAACATTATATCCGATGAAGAATAACACAGGTATAAAGTATATACCCCAAGTTAAATAATGCTATTATTACAATTATTAAAATATTCTGTATTTTATGACCAATAAATAAAATAAAATATGATAAAATTACAAAAATATTATGTTTGATAAATATTTATTGTCAATTACAAACAATTGTTTATTGTCATTATTAGTAATAGTACCATTGTAAATTGTAACACTGTTTGAAAGAAGATGTTTGTTTCAACAGCGCTGGAATCTGTGATTAATTAATAAAAACCCCTGCTAATGTAATCAAGCAAAACTCGGATAAAACTTAAACATAATTTTAGAATGTCAATTTCAAGTTTGAGTGTGAAACGTTTTAATTATGAAAGTTTAATAATTTGTTATTTCAAATGGATGGTATATCACATTTTGTATAGATTTAAGTAATCAACCACAAAAAGGAAGGACATGGCTTTATCTCCAGTATACTATCTGACTAATATCACCATTTAGGTGGAGCTAATATAACAGAAGAAAAAAAGACCGAGGAATATGAATATTTTAAAGGTATATTTACTAATATTAAATGTACAAAAAAACAAAACAATCATCAATTAGATTTGGGAAAGAGATGGGCCTACTAAGTAAATAAAGATATTAGTAATGAATGATGATTATATTATTATAATAACTAAAAAATGACAAATAAATTATAAAACAATATTATTAAAAATAAATAAATCTGTACCTATGAATTTTTATTTAGTTTTAAATTAATTTTAAATTAAAATTTGTATTCAAAATGTTTGACAATAAATAAAATTTACATTTTAATTTTATACATTTATGCAATGCTGGACAAGTTAATGATTTTTTTTTTAACTCAGTTAAGTTAATAGAAAAAAATTCAACCATTTTGAAAATGAACACAATATGAAATTAAAATTTATCAATGATTTCATAATTAATTTGACCGAGTTTTAATTAAAAGTTAAAATTAACTTAAATTTTAACTTTATTGCTATTATTATAATGTATAAATCGATAAAAAAATTTAACGATAATTATTAATATTATCTTTAATTTTATTTTTTTATTATAATTTAATTAACCTTATTATACAATAATTACCGAACTTTGGTTATTAATGTGCATAATGATGATATGTTATTTTGCAGGTTATGTGTAGCAGGGTTTACCCTTTAATGTTAATTTAAACACAACAAAAGTAAACAACAATTTACCTATGAAATTATCATCGTTTAACTATATATTAATTTAATCACTTAATTGTTTTTATTTTTTAAAGGGTCTTACATATTTTTTAAGAGCTAAATAGTCTTGGCATTTCCATAAATTAACAGTGTTAAACTTGTTCAATTTTAATTTTAAAAACAGTTTTGAATTCTTTATTTATATTTTTCGTGTTTTTACCAGATGATTTTGCTTTAATGATCTTTGGCTTGAACTTAAAATAGTACAAAGCAAACTCAGGCATAATCAGAGCTAAGGTAATGTGGAACGAGCTAACCAAGACATAGAAAACATGCTAACAACATGGATGCAAGATTCATTCAGTTAATAAATAATATAGCTTATCACTCAAGTATTAAAACTACTCCATATGAGGCATTGTTTTAGATACAAAATTAAAATTTTATTAAATACGTCAAATTTACCCACAGATGTCATAGAAAATATCAAAAGAAAAGAAGATTTAGCAGCAATCATAGAAAGCAAAATAACAGTGCTACAGCTACAGATATTGAATTAGAGAATACAATTTTAAAAATTACAACCAATAAAGACAATGTTATTAACTTATAGAAAGAAATAACAACAAATCTATAAATTTAGGCTGATAAAATGAAAAAGACAAAAAACTTCATGGGGAAATTAGTTCAATGGATCGGAATCCAGTACATATATATGTAGACAAAGGTCGTTTAGATACCAGCAGTATACTGGTAGCTATTACTAAGTACATGTTAGAAACATTTTAATCAGATATTTTTATGTTAATTAACTAATAGTATACTTTCTAATAAGATTACAGATTATGGTTTTAATCGACTGGGTACTAGAAATGGATTTAAGATAATAAGTAGGTTAAGGATCCCAGATTAGATTTTAAATGTTAATAAATTAATATAAAAAAACAATTATAATAACATAAAACTCAAAATTATTTTTCAGTGACTATTCTATAGAATTATAAAAATATTTGCTGGATACCTAGATTGTGCAGAAGCTACCGTCAACCGTTAACCCAAATTCATTTTTATTTTTGTACAATTTTCCAATTTTTTCATCAAACTTTTCCTTTACATATAAGAAAATTATAGGATATGGAATAATTACTTCTTTAAAGTACTTACTAGATGAAATTTGCTATTAGAAAGTCTTTAATCTAAAAGTCCCACTACATTTGTTCTATTCTTTACTCGATATATTCCTTATTTTATTTATCTTATATTTATCTATCTATATATATATAAAAACGAATTTCTGTTTGTTAATCTCACTAAAACTTAAAAAAGGCTTGACCAATTTGAATACTTTTTTTATATAGGTCTCAAAAATAAAAATAAAAGAGAAAATCCTAAAGAAAAAATAATTTAAAATTTGTAATTTAGTATGGAAATTTTTCTGAAAGTGTGTGTGTCACTGAATTCATTCCTAAACGGCTGGAAACATTCTGGACCGACTTTGATGAAATTTTCTGTGTGTATTACACATAATACTATTTTCACACATATTTTTTTTAAATGTCACATACTTATAATTTGTACACAACAAACATATAATTTGATGACAATAGACTGCGTGTTCTTAAGTTTAAAATTACGCTTGTGTTGCAACACCATAGTGGCTAGATAATATCATTGGGACATATGAGAAAAGCATGCTTCAGTCGGTAAACCATCTGATCTTTATGTTTATGCAGAAAATGGACAAACACAAAAATTATAGTCTATTCACTAGCTATACAATAAAAAAAGATTTCCAGTGAAAAACATGTTTTTCCTTTCATTCCACAGCAGCCACAGTAACACAAAGTAGAGTATTAAAATGATGTATTTTCTTGGTGAATCTATGTTCACTAGAATACTTTTATTTACTTTACATTTCTTACTTTTTCGTTAAATTAATTTTTAGAAGTATATTAGTATGTCCAGCGAAAAAAACATGAAATTTAAAAGGTTCAAAATTCTTTTCATGAGCAAATCTAGTAATAGCTAAGCATTGCCGGGTCAGCTAGTAAACTATAATTATTTTAGAATGACTTTTTTTACAAGATTTCAAAATATAAGAGATATTTAACATTTTTAAATTCACAATTAGAGATATTCTTATTTTCATGTTTGATTACAAATTAAATAAAAATAATGATACATTTTGACATTTATAAACGAGTACGAAATGGTACTTAACTTAACGGGAAAATATGGGATGACAAAAGTTCCTAACATTTTGTAGGGACACTTGATTCAAATACAAGATAATCCCATATAATACGAAATTTATGGGATCTCTAGGCTAGGTCATAGGTAGTTCACTGTTCTTTAAAAAAAACTATTGAATTTAGATAATGAATCAGTATTGCAATTTGTTTCTAATCAACAATCGACAAAAAGTAGGCAAGGGTATACAAATGTAAAGAGAGGTGTTAAAGTAAAAATACTAAGTATTGTGTAACTCTCATTGCCATTTTGGTTTAATTTGTTGTAACAAGTATAAAATTGTTTTAATAATAAAAATACAAAGATTTTTATAATTTAATTACTTTAACATGTAGACCGTATCTACATTCGATGTTTTTATATGAAATATACAGTAATCATAAATAATAAAAAATATTAAAAATTATCTTAATACTTTGCTAAATTTGTTTAGACGTTCTATAAAATGTCTAGAAAATATATATAATGATGTAATTATACATATTTCCGGTAACATATCCACTACCAGTATTTTACACCAAGAAAGAAATGCTTTCATCCCTTATTTGCTGTTTTTTTTTTTTACAATTACAAACACAAATTAATAAAAATAGATGTGTTAAATAAAAAAAAATTGTATGTGAAGTACATTTCATATAAGCTACTGTTAAACTTTTACTCAAGGTTTAAAATTTATATTTTTTATCTATTGTATGTATGAATTATTATTATTTATTAGTATTTAGGTGTTATATGATATTCAGTATCACAGAATTATACATTATACTGTTCAAACGATTTTTGAATAACCATTAGTTTATTAATAGAAAATATGGGATAACTTTGCTATTTTACAGTGAACATATCAAAGGTTTTTGGACAACCACAAGTACATAAAAATATAAATTACAAAACTATGGAAATAACTGATTACAAAGAGATAAAAGGAGAACACTGATCAATGTGTGAATAAAAATAACTGTAATTTATGCATGTTAATAAAAAATAATAAATGTAGAAATATTTTTAAGTCTTTCACAGTAACATATATATAATATTTTTGAATACTTATTTTTTTTATTGGAATAATATTATTATAAATTAATAGTATAATTTAAAATAAAAATATTCAAGAAAATTGAAAATAAATTGAAGTTTTAAATATTTATTTTATACAATTATCTTTATCCTAATGATTTATATACAAACAACTAATAGAGAGATCAATAAGTAACTTTTGACTAAAACAAAATAATATAATGAATATTCAGTTGAACGACGTTCGAATATTTCATTATCACAAAAATATAAAGGTATCACAATATTTATCACAAAACAATAATAATAAAATATAAAAAAAAAACGACTAATAAAATATGTATAATTTTAAATTATAGAAAAAAAGTATATGAATTAAAAAAATGAATTTTGATAACAATGACTAATTGGATTTCCTTCTGATGGTAATCTACAGTGTTCGAATATGAACTCACTATCAGTACTAGATACTGCAAAAACATTTACAACAAAACTGTACCTGTGTGATTGTTGGTATGGTGGTTGGGTTCCTTTGTTCCAAGTGCCTCGACCACGCCAATTACTTCCTCCTTTAGGTCCATAATTTTCTTCTTCTCTGTGATAATTGGTAAATCTAAAACATAAATACAATATTTATATTGCAAACATCAATGTTTGCACAATAATTTATAGCCTTTGGGACACTCGTTTTCAAATATTTACCTAACAGGTGAAGAATAAAAAGATGGAGATCTTGATCTAAAACGAGGTGATGGTGACATTCGGTTTCGAAGAGTTGGAGATCGAGATCTTGAACGAGTTCTAATAAAATATTTACAAGATGCAAAAAAATATTGTGCGTAATTTATAAATTTAATCTTACCTTCGATGAAGAGATAAAGACCTAGACCTTCGTCCTTGAATATCACGACTTGGACTACGTGTTCGTCTTCTGGATTTAACTAATAAACGTTTTACAGGTGATATACTCTTCTTGCGTTTCCTAATTGGACTACGAGAACGAGTACGACTACGACGTCGAGGAGTTATTGATCTATTACGTGGCAATGGTGATCTAATAAATACATTTAAAACATCAATATATCATGTACAAAAGACAATATATTTTTTTATTTAATTACCTAGATATTGATCGAGTTCTATGTTGAATAATTCTTGATGGTGAACGACTTAGACTTCGAGAACGTTCCCTAGACCTAGACCGTGACAATGATCGAGATCGGGATCTAGATACAGAATGGCGGCCCCTCATATCACGACGCTTATTATCGCGCTCTCGGAGTATACGTTGAAATACTGCTAATGGATCGTCTATAGTTCGCTTATTACTAAAAAAAAATATATTAAAAAAATTATTAAATTCTAAATGTTTTTCTCATTGAGTGTGAAACGTAGAAGGGAACATAAACAAAATGTGGTTAAAGGTAGCTGAGGGTGTAAAGAGGATAGCTAAAGAAATTGTTGGTAAGAGTAAAATATGCCAGAGGATAAGCAAACATGATGGTAAGCTAAACAAGTTCAGAAGATAATATCAAAAAAATTAAAAGTACAGTTTAAAAAATGGCAGAAAATCCGAGAGAGAGTAAAGATTGGGTAGAGTATATAAAGCAGCAAGAAGTGCAGTGAGTAAAGTTAAATTAGGGAAATATAACGAGTTGTATGAGAGGTTACAAATAAAAAAAGAGAAACCGGCTGGCTAGAGTAAGAATTTCTAAAAAACAATAGTTATTTTAGAAATGTTTGGTGGATAAAAAAAGATGAGCATGGTGGGTGTTAACAAAGAATAAAGAAGTCATACAGAGATGAAAAAATATTTTGAAAGATTATTAAATGAAAGATAAATTATCGCATTTGAAAAACAATGCTGAAAAAGTTAGGTAGGTAAAAAATTTTTCTTACTGCTTTACATACTCTACCCAATCATGAATCTCTGGTTTTCTGCCATTTCTTAAACTGTAATTTTTGATATTATCTTCTAAACTTATTTAGCCTATCTCTCTCCATATTTGTTTATCCTCTGGCATACTACCTCTAATCTTGCTAGCCAACAACTTCCTTAGCAACTTTCTAAACACCCTCTGTTACCTTTTCCCACATTTCGTTTATATTCCCTTCCATGCTCCACATCCTTGTCCCAATTAGCTTTCTTATAAATACTTTTTCATTTTCACCGGTTAGTTTCCACCACCTAATCCTCGGTTCCTTAACTATATTTTTATTTTTGTGCACGCTCTTTTTCCTACACCAAACATCTATAATCTATAACCAATAACCTATGTTGTGTTGTCACACTTTTACCCGGGATTATCTTACAGTCCTTGCACTGTTTTAAACCTCCTTTTTTCTACATAAAATAATCAATTCAAAAAAAAATCTCTAAAGGGAGAGCCCAGGGGTCACTATAGAACTTAGTGGTTATAAGCAAAAAAAAAAAAAAAAAACAATCAATTTTGGCCTCTTCCCCCAAAATTAAATGCTGAAATCGACACTGTGTTGATGCAAACTCAAGTATTCTTACTCCAAATCTATACCCTCCATGTACAATCATATTCTATTCTATCACAGTCACATGTCCATTCATATCCCCACAAATTACAATATCCTTAATTCCTTCCTGCCAGAACTCTTATTTTTGTCATTCCTCATATACTTATATGGTCACCGGATGGACCGAATAAAGCGACATACTTATATACATGTGTATGACCTTTTTAAAAATATTTAAAATAAAAATTTTCAAATTTTTTAGAATATAATATTTACATAAAAAATGGTATGGCGGGACGAGAAATTGGCCTACCTCAAACATTTTCATCCCTATTTAAAACCCGAAATGACGTCCCTGATCACCTCTACCACTTTTTCTTTCATTTCTCATCTAATATCAATTTTACAAGGCTTTCCTGAGTAAATTGTACCCCTCAAAAATTTTCCTTGCTTACCTCCCTTTCCATTTTATTTCTTGCATACAACAAATATTCACATTAATCCTCCTCAAAACATCTCCTAACTCCCTGCTCCTGCCTGTAAATATTTCTACATTCGTTGTACCTATTCTCACTTTGAACCTATCCTGCATACTCGGGCGTGAATCTAATCAAAAACACTTTGTGTTTTCCCTACATCGTTGACATCATGGCCGTTAGGTATATCTGCACTTATAGCTGATAGAACAGATACTACAGTCGCTGTCAGACTGGTACTGGTCACCTCTTCCTTTAGACTATCTCCACATCCAAGTACGTAACTTCTTCTCATTCGTTTTGTTATGCATCCAAGATAGGAAAACTCACCTTATATAGGACTCCTCGTACTATTTTGACGTATTTTACACCGGCTGTCGACACAACCTTAATTAGTCGACTTCTACAACAGGCATGAGATATTCTAAGCCCCCTCTACAAGATATTCCGAGAGACAATTGATCAATTTGAGTGGAATTTAGGTATGGTTGATTTAATAATAAGAGAAGAGGAAGTGTGAAGGCTGTTAGAAAAATGAAAAATTAGAAGCGATGAGACCGGATAGAATACCAATAGAAATATGGGAAATATTAGGAAGTTTAAATATAGGATGGCTGACAAAATTCTTTAATAAGGTACTAGTTGATGGGAAAATTCCAGAAGCGTGGAGGTATAGTTGTGTGGTACCAATATTTAAGGATTAAAGAGATGTACAGGAATATGGAAATTATAGAGGGATAAAACTTATGAACCACAGTATGAAGATTTGGGAAAAGATAATAGATAAGAGAGTAAGAAGTGAGACATTTGTTAGAAGAAATCAGTTTGGGTTTATGCCTGGGTGATTAACAATGGAGATTATTTTTTGTAAGGTAGATTGTAAAGAAGTACAGAGAAACGAAAATGAAATTGTGTATGATATTTATTGATTTAGAGAAGGCTTATGATGTTTCTAGGGAGATCTTGAGGTGGGCATTAATGAAGAAAGGATTACCAAAGGTGTATGTGAACGTAATTGAAGATATATATGAAGGGGCAAGTACAATAGTAAGGAGTCTATGTGGAGGAACTGAGGATTTTAGGATGTGAGTGGGAGTAATACCAGGTTTTGGCTTTGAGTACTTACTTATTTTCCTAGGTAATGGATGAAATAACAAAGGATATATAGGGTGAGGTACCATGTGGGATGTTGTTTATAAATGATATAGTACTGATGAGAGTACTATATAAATATTATATATTTATATATATTAATTAATTATATTAAGATGGCTCGGATAAGAATAGATATTGGTTGATAGATGATATATTAAGGAGGGAAGAGACAGAGGCAGTAAGATTAGTAAAGGAAATTTATTTTGATGGAGTGGGAGTGAGGAAGACCTAAAGAGATGGGGAATATGACGACAAGTGATATGAGAAGAAGGTGGGGGTAAGTGGAGAAAATGCGAGAGATAGAGTTAAGTGAAAATGTAGGACTAGGGTGGCCAACTCCAAATAGTTGGGAAAGAAGACAAAGGCAATGGAAAAAGAATTTATTTTTGATTTCAAATTTAATGTAATACTTTATCCTCTCTTAAAACTAAAAAAACTATGAACCAACTTCCACCCATCATATGTATACACAGGAATTGTTGTTGAAGTTGAAGTGTTTCACTAACATTTTTCTCTAATTTAAAACAAAATATTAAGCATTTTATGTTGATTTTCTATTACATTCATAATGAAATGCACCATGCAACTAAAACACGTTTATGTAAAACTTTCAACATAAAATTATGTTATCGATTTTAAACTAATTTTAACTATTGTACTTGTTGAAAGCTACTTCACTAAATAATATTATCAAAGTTTTTCAATAGACACAAATATTATGAACACACTTCTTGTATTTTTTGATCAGCTCTTGTATACCATATTGGATTTTGTGAATAAATACATCCTACATAATATTTTAAAAAAATAAAAAAAATTGGCGATACTAAAAACTGTATTTAAAGTGATGACCGTTAACCAAAATTATTTAGAAATAGTTAATTAACAGTTCCCTAAATAATCAAAATCACTAAAATCCCAATAATTGGTTCACATTATAGAAGAAATTTGATTAACAGTTTCAAGCCCTAGTTTAAACTTTTAAAATACAATAACTTTATTCTCTTTTAAAAATTACAATCTTATATCGTTTTTATAAACTTACGTCAAATAATTTCCACCATTACGATAATCAGGACGGTAATTAGATCCCATTTGTTGTCCACGTGTAGGTCTTCTACTGTATCCACGATGGAAACCTCGATTTCTCATATCCACAGGCATATTGTACGGATCATAATTAGACATGGGTGGTGGATAGTAACCTGAAAAATTAATAAATATCACTAATTAAATTAAATTAAAATATTTATATTATAAAAAACTTTGCAAGTTTTAAAAAGAAACCAAATTGAATCTTACGAAAATTGAATTTGATTTGTTTTAAAAATTTGGTATTTGTTTAATTGAATAGTTATTTTAAATGTTATATCAATGTAAGTACATAAATAATTAAAATCTATAATTATATTGATTTATTCATATTTATATAAATCAACTGGCACTGGTTACATACAAAAATGGTTACACAAGTCATGATTATTCAATAGACTGACCGCCACGAGTTTTTTGTCAAGTTCCTGAAATCTGTTTTTGAGATTTCACAAGTTTATTTAGAAATGCTTTAGAGATTTTTTTTGAGATCTCATGAGTGTTTATGTTTATACTCAGATACCTTTATTAAACCCTTATTTTTTATAATTTTAACAACGGAATTAGATTCTACAGTTTATCCACTTTAATTTGGTATTTGTAGCAAACAGTTATCATTTTTTGATAATTTTCTATTCAATTTAGATTATGGTATATTATTATTTATTATTGGTTTTATCATTTTATTCTGTGGTTTTATTATTTGATTATCACGTATATTTACTCGTACTGTATGATACCTATATGGAGGTATATAATCATGTATAGTTTATCGTGATATTACTTACTGATAAAATTTATTTAAATAAATTAAGTGATAAATATGAAAATGTGCTTTATAAACTGTTTATAGGTACTTCTAATATTTTATATTTATTATAATTTTATAATATTTGTTATATACTTAATCAAAATGAATTCGGGAAAATACTGTTATTTTCATTTATATAAAAAATTAATTTGATTTTCAAGTTGTTTATTTTATCATATTATTACCTACTATTTATATAAGTAATTTTTAAGTTTTCCTTTTTTACATGCATTTCTCCCAGTAATTGTCAATTGGTTTAAGGTACCATTTTTCACAATTTACAGAGATGGAATAAAAAAAGATCAAATTAATCTTACATTTTTTTTAGCTTATATACCTTATGTTCCTTATATATTAAAATATATTTACTAAAAGTATTAAATGGAAATTTTTTATTTAGCATAATATACTCTATAATGACTATAAATTATCTTAGATCTAACAGAATTTTGATTCATGTATTGACAAATATAAATTATTATTTTTATTTCGAGACTCTATTTCAGATCTCATTTTGTTAGGAATATTAACTTATCTTTTTGAGAAATACTCAACACTGCCATGAAATTCCATTTTGGATTTAAGCTTTAATAAGTCCAACAAATACCATACATATTGTAAATAAGTTATATTAAACATAAGTGTGAATTTTTAAATAAAATAATTTTTTTTTTTTCAAAAATAAAATTTGAGTAACTCAGTTCAAACCCCCGTGGCGTTAGCGAGTAGATCGCTGAGATCACAAAAAGAATCTCGTGGCGTTCAACCTGATAACCTGAAAATGTTTTTTAATAATTGAACACACCTTACTAATTTCATCAAACAAAATTAATGTACCTGTAGAATAACCTGATCTCATCATTGGCTGAAGTGATCCAGTTTGATTATCAAATTTGTCCATTTGATGACGATTTGAATCGGGAGGATGCATCCCTTCATCTGATGAAGCATTAGCTGGACTACTATTTCTGTCTAATCCAGGTGGTGGAGGATTATGAATTCTAAAATATATGAACTGATAAAATAATATTTTTTTTTTCAAATAAAAAATTATAAAAAAAACATACTGTTGCATTTGATTGTAGCCAACATCAGATTGCATTGAAGGAGGCGGATGGGCAAAAGGAGGTGGTGGTACTGAAATATCTGCGGGTCCTACGGGCAAACAAGGGCGCATGTGATGGTGAGGGGGGATAGATAAAGATTGAGAATTAAAACGTGAAATATGTGCTATACGACTTTCAGTTGACTTTGTAATATTATGTCGAGTATTTTGAAAAGCATTATTAATGGGTATATGAATATTGGTATTATTGGGACGAACATTATTATTACTCACAGATACAGGTGGACCCTGAGACTGAGCTTGGGATTGACTCTGAGTCTTAAAAGTAGAATGACTGTGTGAACTATTATTATTATTGGTATTGGTATTAATATTATTATTGTTATTATTGATTGTGCCAATTGCAGAGTAGTTACGTTGAGTTTTATCAATTGTTTTATCAATTGAGTCACCAACAGCAGCAATTTTTTGATAAATTTCATCTCTGGATACTTCAATTGAAGGATCAGACGGTGGTGATTGGGTACTAGCTGGAATGATCACTTCTGAAAGGTAAAGTCTAGATAATATAACTGTATATGTGTTTTGTATAAAGAAACTTATAGGACCAAAAAGAATAGGACCTAGGATAGAAAATATAGAGTATTATACTTGAAATTCCTTTTGCGAGTAGTAACATATAAAATTAACATTGATGCTGGAAAGAACTTTGATACTAAGGAAAAAAAGTAAATATTATCATGTAGGATAAATATTATAATATTATATATTATGTTTTAATTCATACAATTAAAAAGGAAGCCAGTCAGTAGGGATTGAAGCACTTTGCCCGTCATATAGAATACTGATGGTAGATGTATTGAATTTGAAAGCAATGATAAAACATTTATTTCAATAAAATGATTCTGACTGTAGCTTGGATGTAATATCATTCTTTGATTTATAAAAATTTAACAGTTATTTTCTAGTTTTCTTCTATGCTTAAAAAAACTACCAAGAAAACCAAAAATTGACCCTTTAAAAATACCAACTATGATACATTTTTAACCTCAAAAAATGGTGTACATAACATACGTATAAAAAAATCTAATCAAATTTCAAAATGGTATAAAAATTACTGAAAAGTAGTAAAAGTTTTAAAATTTCTAGCATGTCATTTTAGGTAGTTTTTTATTATGTAAAACAAAACTACTAGGAAATTGAAAAAGAACTTGTTTAAGGAATAAACTAGAATTAATTTACTTTCAGAAAACTTTGTACTCAAAAAATTCTATTATTTCCTTCAATCTAAAAACATGAAAAATATATATATACCTATATAAAAGGCATAACTATGACAAGTTTTTTGTTATTTTTTAAATTACAAGATCTCCGGTAGTTTTTCTTTACGTTTAAGAAAACTTCTAGAGCAATAATCAAAAAAAAAAGAACCAACTAGAATGAATTTAATACCAGAATGTTCTTTACACAAAAACTTTTTTTGGCCAAAAAAGTGTATACATTAAAAAAATAAAAACATAACATTGTAAAACTAATGCATTCCTCACTACACTCAGAATCTAAAAATAAATATTAAAAACCAATGAATAAAAAGCATTTTTTTAAAACTTGATTACATATTTCATGTACATAATAAAAATTATAAGTTAATATGTTAAAAAACCTAACTATAATAGGTGTGAAAATTAAATATTTTATTTAGCTTTTGTATTTACTGTTTGAATATATAAGTATTATAATTAACATATTAATTTCTATTTTTATTATATACATGAAATATGTATAAAATTCTAAAAAATATCTTTAAAATTTGGGTAACTAACTGTTAAAATGTTATTTTAGAAATTGAATCAAATTATAAGGATCATATATAGTTTAGAAGTCATCAAAACTGTACAAAACTTATAGATATAATGAGAAATTGAAAAGAAAACTAGAAACTTGCATTTTAGATATTATGGATAAATTTGTTTAAAGAACCATACAACACAAAAATGTATTTTTTTTTATTTTGTATTATTTATTAGTACAAATGTTTATGAAAAAAAAAAATTTGTCTACGGCGATTTGTTTTTGAGTTATAGTGTTTTAAAAGTCACTCGAGACACGCCATAAGATCATACACAATGGTGGAGGCCTATGTTTTTACACAGGAATCACAGTTTATGTCATTTATTTATATTTTTTGTTATATTTGTCAAAAATGAATACAATTTTAAAAAGTCCCAAGTGTTTTGATAAATGTTTGTATAAGTTTTATCGTATAAAAATAAATATAATACATCAAAATTTATTATTAAATATATAAAATATTAATGTTATATACGGGTTGTACACTATTTTTCATACTATAATGAACTTCTTATCGCATATTCGTTGGTTTATATATATTATAATTTGGGATTATAATAATAGTAACATTATTATACCCTATGGGTTTATTAAAATTTTATGTTATCAATCTTCGATACTTTGGTGTTATTATAATATGTAGGTATATACAAAAATTATTGTACAACATACATGAACATATTGATAACATAAAAATAGAACTTTACTAAATATTTATTTAGGAAAACATATCTGTTATCATTTAATATTTACCAATGACATTACAATGGTAAAAATAAGTTCCTACAAAATAAACAAAACAGCATTAAAATTTTATTTTAAATAATAAAATGAAAAAACTCAATTCCACAAAAATATGATTTACTTTTATTTAGTAAATACATATTTTGATAACTATGTTATCATCTACAGTACATAATAACATCTAGTTGTATTTTAAAGTTTAATCTGAATATTGTCACCTACAAATTTTATAATAAGCGTAAAAATTAAATATTTTATTTAACTTTTGTATTTACTGTTTAAATATATAGGTAATATATTTAACAGGTACTCAAAAACAACCAAGATAACCAAAATAATTTTTTTGCGTAAACATGTTTTTTTATAAATACCATGATTACTCAATAAAAAAATTGATACTGACACAGGATTATTATTAAGTTGTTAGATTTTCATTTTCCCTAAAATGTTTTGTATAGAACTTCTTAAAATCTCTGTGCGTAGCTCATTTTTAATATTTTAATATTTATATATAATATTAATTTTTATACAATAAAACTTACATCAACATTTAGCGTGACACACGGACTTATAAAAATTGTAGTCATTTTTCATTTTTGTGGAATATATCAGAAAATATAAATAATTATTTGTGCAGCGTATGTTTAGCATAGGCCACAGCCACAGTGTATGATCTTATGACATCATGCGACTTCTTTCTTGAGCTCTAGCTCCTCAATGAATGGACATAAACAAATTGTATTACTACCAATTATATATCAATTGAACCTATGTAATTTTTTTGTGTAGTATGGGTTCTTCAATGTTCATTAAATTACCTTGCAAAATATAAGCTATAAATTTACTTTACCAGAAACAATTTTTTTTTTACTATTTGAAACTTTTACAAATGTATAAGTAGGTATAATTTTTAAATGCTCCATTTTGTAGTTCAGTTGTTATTTTTCATTTTTTTTTTTCGACATAAGTAAGCAAATACAAGTGGCTGAATATCTAAATTAGTATCAATCTGGTAAATAATAGAAGAATTTGTTTTCTCTGTGAATGGCCAAAAAAAAAAAAAAAAATTGGGCCAATCTCAGGAGTTTTTTTTTTTAACAAATTGGAAAATATTAGGGATTGAAGTTTATCTTGTAAAGCATGTATATGCAGAAAGCCAAAAGTCTGTGATATTTTGTATTTATTTATATTCTTATGAGTAAAATAAAAATAAAAATTAGGTAGGTACCATCAAAAGACATTTAAATTTAATTTATACTGCATCCTTCAACCATTTTTTCCCCAATATTATCCACTATTTCAACAATCTGTCTAAATCCTGTTTTACTTACCCACCCAAATATTTTCAGTAAATTATGATAATAGATTTCAAATGTGCGTAAAATATAGTACATAAGAGAGCAAAATAAAAAATTGCAAGATAATGTAAATTTATTCCAACATATATTATAAAAGATGAAAAAGTAAAAATATATAAATATAAAGAATAAAAATTATTATTATATCAATAATGAAAATTCATCACGGAGTAATGGAGTATAAACTATTATTAATAAATTAAAATTACGTTTTACTTACCCTCTTTTGGTGGTTCAATTTTTATTGGAGGAACTGATGTCTGATCTTTAATCGCAGTTACTTTTTCTTTAGCAGTTTCTTCACGCTTACTATAACCTGTTTTATCTTTAAAACCATTTACAGCATTTCGTAAATATCTATTTGGTATTAGTGTTTCTGGTGATATTTCTTTTCCATGACAATCTGGACATTCATTTTCTTCAGATTCTAAAAGAGCATTTCGAATACCTAGAATTGATAAAGACTTGAAAAATAAGTTTGATTTATGAATTTAAAAATATTCTTACATTCATCACAAAATGATATCCCACAACATGGCATCATAATTGCATCTGTTAGTAAATCGGAACACAAATTACATAATAAATCTTCAGGGATTATAACTTTTTCTACTTTTGTTTCTTGTTTCTTTTGTGGTTTCATACTCTGTTTATAAGCTTCCCTAAAGTATATTAAAATTAATTAATTGAAAATAAATAGCTTACTAAAAATAAAAACATACTGATCAATGCTAGGTACTGCAAATGTACCCAAACCTGTTAACATTGCTCCAGGAACTGATGGATCATCAACTGGTACTAAGAATCCTCTTGGGATACCAGTAGCTTTTTTAATGTCAATGGGATCCTTAAAATGCATACAATTTGTTAGATCTAAAGCTATAGCTATTAAAAGTTATAAACATAATATTACCGAAGCAGTATTATTATTAGGGCAATTTTTTATCCAATGACCCGGATTATGACACCTATGACAAACATAGTTTGAAGGAACTTCACCATACTGGTTTCCTCCTCGAATTTTAACAAAACTAAAATGAAAAAATAAATACATGTATAATAATTAATTTAACTTATTTAAAAACAATATTAAAATGGTTAATTTAAATTATTTATTAAATTAATTTACTTTGAAGGATCATATTCCTGTGTAGATTGTGCCATCATAGCATTGATTTTATCTTCTTCACTTGCATTTGAACCAAGTATATCTGCCCCCTATAAAATTCCAATACAAAAATGATTAAATAAATCTGTAAATTTATATTTAAATAATATAATTTTACCTTAAGTTTAGCAGAATCTGGTTCATGTGAATCTAAATTTAATATCTATTAAATTATAAAATATAAAAAAATTAATTAGTAAATTACAATATATACTACATAAAATAGAACTTATGTAAATTTTAAAATTATAGGTACCTGTTTCGAAAGGACAAGCTGATTATTTTGTTCAGCCCTTTCCCTAGAAAAATAAATTTATTATATATCTAAAATTCAATACAATAATAAATCGAAATAATCTTTTTAATCAAAAAAAGTCAGTTATAGTAAAATGTATTTTTTATAGGTAAACTATAAAGTACCTATAAGTATAATATTGATTACTTATATAAATTCTAATTATTTTATAACTATACTAAAAGAGATGATTGATGTAATAGAAAATGACATGAGGTTGGTGGGTGTAAATGAGGAGGATGCAAAAGATCGAGTTAAGTGAAAGAGCAGGATTAGCATGGCCGAACTCTAAATAGCTGGGAGAAAAGCTAAGGAGAAGAAGACTAAAAGTTGTATATCATTTCTTGCAATCAAAAGATCAGTTAAATTTATTAGTGCTGTCATTTAATGAATGGCTACATTTATAATTCAGTAGATAACTTAAATTATACATTTTTTTAAAAGACATACTAACCATGCTTTTTTTTGTTGAGTTGTAAGTGGTATTCTTGAAACAATCAAAGATGTATTTTTTGGAATTAATGTTTGGTCATCGGTATATTCTATAACAAAGAAATAAAATAATGTGTAAGCACATTTTATTTATTTTATATTTAATAATAGCTATAGCATAGAATAATTTATTATTATTAACAAATTTATTTATATATATAAATATTCATTTTAGATTTTGAAGAATTTTGAGAGAGTGATGCCTGTACCCATAAATTTTAATATAAGACAATACAATAGATTCATTACATGCTTCACCATTTTACAGTAGTAAATTGCATTTGTACTTTAGATAAAAATCTAAAATTTAGATTAAAACGGTAAAAACACAATTTTGACAAAATTGACTAGTTCTTTCTCTGAAAGTCTATAAATAAGTATAAAAGTCATAAATAATGATATGGACTTTACATTTTTACCAAAAATGTATATAAGCACAAAATTACCATAAAAAACTTTTTTAAAGAGTAAATTTTAGGTTTCAAGATCTGAAATTTTTACATAGGTCATTTTAATTATATTGAAAAATCTTAAAAATCGGAAATCACTAATTTTTTTTATAAGTGTGAAGTATTTTCACAACTCCATCGACGGATTTTTATATTTAAATATCCCACATTCATAAAATTATTATTTTTAATTTAATTTGAAAATAATCATAGGTATACTTGTAATTTTGTTAGAATACTTACAAAATGATATTCTCTTTTTATTTCATATGGTCAACTTATTATAAGCATAGGTAAATGTAGCAATTTATATTTATTACAATAGTAAATTATATAATTACCTATACCTATTTGTTAATATCATTAAAATAAAGAATTATAATTAATTTGATAATTTAATCAATAAAATGTTGTTATATTTGTTGGTATTATCACAGGACAAGTATTAGTAATGTAGAATTCATGACAAAATATTTTGATAAATTGGTTACTAGCAAGTTGTGGTTTTTTTGATACTGGTTTGTTACTAATTGATAATACTCAGTATTGAATACTCTCAAAATCTTTCAAAAAACAGTATAGGATGATAATATAACTTTTATTTATATTTTCTAATATATATAATATATCATATCTAACATACATGAGTTTATAAATATTTATGTATACCTACTTAGTTTTGTAATTTTTAAAAACAATAATAATACTACCTATATATAAGGGGGAGGGAAAAACTAATCAAAATTGTTCGCTAGAAGACGAATTAGTCATACTATGGACTAATCTCGTTTTTCATAATGGGAAAAAGAGGTGAAAACAGTTGTTTTAGTTAAAACTACTTAAAAGAAAAATATTTTAAATGATAGATAAGTTTAAGAATGGTTTTCCAGTTTTAAATGAGGTAAAATGTCAATTGAGGGATCCACATTCTTCCGGGCATCTTTTAACCAGGTTAACTGAAGAAAATGTGGTAACAACTTGTTTAACTTTTTTTGGAAGACTTCTGTCAATTCATTGATGAACTTATAGACTTAATTAAAGTGTTATAAAGTTCTAGTTATCAAAATTTTGGATTTAGATTAAAATTAGAAAATTTTGGTATAAAACAAATTGGTTCAAAATTTGTTCCTTACTTTTTCCCATCAAATAAAAAAATAATTAGTGAGCTGCATATAAGATTTTGTAAAAGCCATTGGTGGTTGACTTTGAATTTTTTTTTTAAAGTTGACACAATTCGCAGCTGTCTGGACACGCCAGTGTGGTATAGGGAGGTAGATCGAATAATTTAAAACACTATTTAAAGGTGAAACGGCCAAGGGTGTTTATTTACAAAAACAGTACACATTGTGCGACACACGTATGTCAATGCATATGTGTGGTGAGAATGAATGAAAAAAAAATAAAATAAAATAAACAACGAATGAGAAATATATTTAATAATGATCAAATTCGAAACCAGTGGGGCTTGGCCAGTGCATGGAGCAAAGTTAATCGTCCAGTGGATGGCTTGACTGGTCCAGCTGTCGATACTCCCGCGTGCTCCCTTTAGTCATATGATGAAAGCGACGTGGGCGCTACGCAGAGACGTTCCTTCGATCTGGTGGTTTTTCATGAAAAACTATGCGGTTCGTGGTTGACAATAAATGATTGTCATTTGAGGGTCGCGTCAAAGTTATAACCAAAGATGAATTAAAATTAAAAAGAATAATACTATTTCACTGCCTTGCATTGTTTGAAAAAACACTTTAAAATTATCTGAGGGAAAGTCATTGTAAAAATATAAATTTTCTTACAAAACCACCAGTTATGAGATTAATAAAAATACCTACTTTCATAGAATATTTATCCAGTAGGATTAGTTCATATTAAGGTAGTCCATTCAATACCAGATAATCCAGGTATTTTTGAGTCCCCCATCGTAGTTATAAGTACTGTATATCTCTATAATATTTAAATATTATAGTTAGTGCTTATGAAATTAATATAAAATAAAATTATAATAATAAATTATGACAGAAGTAAAAATTGCTATCTTTTTCTTTTTCACATATTCAATATTGTTTGATTGGTTTGCTGCAGTTCTCCATGCTTCCCTCTTGTAACTTGTAGCTATCCTTTCCCATGGCTATTATGATTTGTTTTATGTACTCCATCAAGAGTCTTCCTCTTCCGATATAGCCTTTATGACCCCTATAACGCTTTTCATTAAGCTATTGTGATACAGTATTATGCTCTATTATTTTGTCCCTTCTGCTTTCATACTATGCCAAAGTTCTCGTTTTTCTTTTATTTTGTTTAATACTTCTTCATTTGTTATTCTTTCAGTCCATTTAACCTTGAGCATTTTTCGATAGTACCACATTTCAAAGACATCTAGTTTTCTTTTATCTTCTGTACCAATTGTCCAAGTTTCACAGTCATATAGAGCCATACTCCATACATATATACTTCCAAGAACATTTTCCTTACCTTAAGGTCATACTATTAGTGGTCAACAGATGATTTTTATCCTGAAAAGCCCTCTTTGCTTGTGCTATTCTATTAACTATGTCTACTCTACTTCGGCCATCTTCTGTTATTTTTCTTCCAAAATACTTGGAAGTACTTGTTCTATGTATGCATTATCTATTTTTATATTAAGCTGAATATTATATTTTGTTGCACATAATAATTTTTATTTTTTTATTTAATCACATTCTATATCTGTTCCATAGTATTTAATTTACTTTAACTAGAATGTTTTATTAGGTTATCGTCTGTTTTTGTACAAAAGGCAATGTCATCAGCAAATTTAAATGTGTTAATTGTTTCTCCACCTATTCTAACTCCTTGCTTGCTTTACTTCTATTTTTAGTTTTTTCATCACTTCCTCAATATATATATATATTAAATATATTATTGTTCATTTCCGTTCAACCAATTACGGTCGCAACCATTCTCTGGACCAAATGATGCATTTGGCAAATGATAATGCTACCTTTCTTACTTTCTAGTTTTATATTATGTTGTTTTTATTTTTTTAATGTCTAGTTTTAGTGGTATTTCATTGTATTTGTATTATTATACATTATTATCTATATTGTCATTATTATTATTATTTTTCATTGTTGTGTACTTCAGAAGTTCAAAGAGTAGCATCAACCTTGACAAAAGTTTGCAACCCTGTGGCCAAATTATTGTCACTAGCTTTTTTTCTGTTTTATCGTTTATTGCAATCTCGAACCCAGCATGATGAAAACAGTTTCTTATCGTATAGCAAAAATATCATTCTATGCATCTGAAATCATTAAAATTGCATCCAATACGAGTCTTTTCCTTGTTCCTCTCGCTTTACAATTTTGAATAAGAGTTTTCAAAATTCAACTTTTAATATCTTGATCCATAGGCTGAAATATAGAGGTAGTATTTGGAAGGAGGAAATTGATCTTAATTGAGTTGAGATTTTATACAGAATGATAAGCCAGATAATTGTCTACAGTCAAAATGATTTGCCGTTTTTCCTTTGTCAGTTGTTTATCCGTTTCTTTCAACTATTTAGAAAAAATGTCTTTTGTCATCCATGCTTTTTTATTGCTATTGTAGTCGACTGGCAAATTTTTAATACTTTTAAAACATCTCAAAATTTTAGATTTTCTAATAACAAACTGTTTTTTTTTTTTTGGTCAAAACCAGTCATATTAGAGGCCACTAGAATTGTATCACTCTTTATATAACTTACTTCTTTTGCATGTAACCCCCTTGAAACGCAATGTTTTGGACGGCATAAAACGAAAAAATAATCGCGTCTCATCAGCATTATAAATGTTTTAATCTACATGACTTTCATAAAAATTAGGCCAAATACGCTCCAACAAATTTTTCAAAACGCCGTTTGAATGTTAGCTAATTCTCCATTGATTTTACCAAAAACTATGTTGTGTCTCTGGCGAAAAAGGGTAACCCAAGAAAAACACTGAAAATCTGGCTTATTAAAAAGTTTTTAGAATTTGGTCGCTTTTTCTTGTAGTATCAGACCATTATTGGAATTTTTTTGACCATTGAATTTTCAACCACTCCAGAGCTTGTTCGACATCTTGATGTTAGTTAAATATTATCTTGTTAGATGTGACCTCCTTTTTAAAAATATTTTCATACGGTAAAGAGGGTTGATTGGTGGCTAATTTCCAGCTCCCGGCTGAGATCTTTATTAGAAACACCACATTCTAAACATTAAATAATTTTTACTTTTTCAGCGATAGCAAAAGAACGGTGATTTTTATTTGACATTTTTAACATGAACGAAAATGTTGAAACACATATACAGGTGTATAACTAAATAACGACAACAATAATGTGAAATCAAATAAATATAAGCAATTACCTACAGCAAATGATAAAACAGATATAAATTAGATATTGCCTATATAATTTTGACAACAATCATTAGATATTGAATTATCGCATCAGATTAAATCCAACATTTCATGAATTTAACAAAACGAAATAAAATACATGTGAGATCAATATAGGCGAATAAAAGGACCATTTTTTTTTTGTATCCAAATAATGAAAATTTCCGGATTATTGTTGTACTTACATGAATAAAATTATTGCATATGAGATAGAAAACCAACCAAAGACATTCATGGGAAATATTATATCTGGAATATTGTTGTATCCGGCATCATAATAAGCAAATTCGATTGTATCTATTTTTTGGGACTCTAAGATTGTTTGTATAGAAATTTAAAGGCTACGTGAATAAAATAGTTTGAGAGATACTGAGTACTGGCCAATACCTACCTAAAAAATGTATAAATGTGTATGTGTTGTCGTATACATACTTAATATTTGTATATTATTATTATTAAACTATATGTACCCATTTATAATTTACGAGTAGGTACATATTTGTTTCTAAGTTGTATTATTGAACGAATGGTAGGGCAATAAATATTTCATGCCTTTTGGCGGAGCGTTAATAAACCAGTACTTTTTTTGTACCAAGCTGTTGTGGAGACTAGATAGTTAGATACAACAAAAACAAATTGTACTTCATTCTCCACTTCCCCCAATCACACAAAACAATTTTTAATTTAAATGGATGAATGTATATAAAAATAATACATTAAAATTATTATAGATAAAATTAGAAATAAAATTAATAAGAAATTATTTCCAAAAAATAATGAGATTAAGTGTGTTTAGATAAAAAAAAATGTAGGAATATCTATTCCATGTTCTACTACCTTTAGATAATTTTTTTTGATATTTTAAAAAAAATTAATTATAAAATATAGGAATAGGAAGTATAAGTAAGTTATTTCATATTAACATTTGACATAGGTAGTAGGTATAATAGAAAACGATTGGTACCTTCATTAGTTTGTGCATTGGTGACCTGTAGATCAAAATCCGTATTTTTACCGATCTGCTTTTGATGAAGTATTGCTTTTTTTAGATCCTTTACAGATATGTGAAGACCATCAAAAGTGATTGTATCATAAGATATGGCAGATTTGAACTTGTAGTGTACTGACATAATTAAACCGGTTGCGATTTATCAGGTAATTAAATCAAATTCAGCTGCACCTAAAACACATTGTTCTTATAATAATTTTAAATCATTGTAGATGGATTGCTATTCTATTGTGCCTATCAACACTAGGTCGAAAACTTACCCATTGGTAAAGCCGACTGGTCGGAGAGGCTCTAATATTGACCCGATTTGTAATCAGTCTAAATAAGACTTGAGTATTTCACGATGCTACATATATCACAATATGTTTTGATCGTTTCGGGTATAATAACAAATATATAAAACGCCGAATATCGAAAACAAAAATCAGCAAAACATGTAAACATTAAACATCACATGAAGACATGAAGTATGAACGGAATATTTTCATACGGTTGTAATATGTAACAGTGACACCAACGTTCCACATGGGTCAGTGATGTAACTTGATTTATCATAACTCTCTAATCATTTTATGATATGGCGAATGAATCTTCCCAGTGATAAGCATTAAGCAATTAAACCTTCGCAGCTTCGCCCTTTCATACTTTAAATATATGTTGTCATCACTCGACAATCATTAATTACATCATGAATTAAGATAATCTACTCCATACTTCTCATTCTCTTATTTAATCCACCATACCCAAATTTCACTAAACTCTGTCAGAAATTATTAATTTAATAATTTATTCTTTCCATCTATTTATCACCTTCTTGTCTATTATTAACACACTCCTATCCTCATATTTTATATACCCTATATTTTTAAAATTCCTGAACTTCTATTTCTCCTTATTGTGTTGTTCTTAATCTCTCATACAACTCATCATACTTCCTTAGTTTAGCCTTACTCACTGCACATTTTGCAGTTTTACATAAACTTTTATATCTACTCTACTCAATCATCACTTTCCCTGATTTTCTGTCATTTCTTAAATTGTATTTTTCTTTGATATTATCTCTTTTACTTCTTCAGCTCACTACTGTATTCGTTATCATTTGGCACAGTGGGGTAACTATAAAGACTATAGGACTTTTTTGTGAAGGGTAATATGAATATTTGCAGAGCTGTAAAGAATACTTAAAAGTATTTGAGTAAGTTGAAAAAAGTATTTAGAGTAATACTCAAATACTTATTTATTCAATGTATTTAAGTAAATACTCATACATTAAGACAGTATTTGAAATAATTTTAAAATACTTAAAAAAATATATTTATATATTTTATTAATATAGATTACCTATCTCTTTAGCCTTCTCTACCAACTATTTGGGGTCGGACACCCTAGTCCTACACTTTCACTTAACTCTATCTCCCCACGTCTTCTTAATTTATCCACATCTTCCTCATATCACTCGCCATCACATCCCTCCATCTCTTTTTGGGTCTTCCTTTCCCCCCTCCATCCATCAACATACAATTACTTTACTAATCTTACTCTATCAATCACTGTCCTCCTTAATATATCCCCGAGCCATCTTAATCTATTCTCTCTCATTTTGTCAACTACCGAAGCTACTCCTATACTACCTTTTATATACTCATTCCTTATTTTATCCTCACTAGTTACTATCCACTCATCCACCTTAACATTCTCATCTCTGCAGCTACACTCATTCTCTGTTCTATCTTCCTATCTACTGTACAACATACAATATTGCAGATCTCACCACCGTCTTATAAAATTTACGTTTTAACCTAATAGGGATTCTTTCGTCACAAAATACCTGACGCTTTTCTCCACTTCATTCATCCACACTTAATCCTGTGATTCATATCCTCTTCGAAACCCTCATTTTTCTGTAAAACGGACCCTAAATACTTGAACCTCTTAACCTCAATAATTTTATTGATATAGGTATATAATAATAATTATTTATAATTTACCGACATTTTAAATAAATTATATTTTTTGAAATGTATTATTAATATAATTATAATAATTATAGGTATGACTATTAAATTTCAAAAATATAATTTGTTCAAAATGTTTGTCAGTTATATTGATGTAATTTTTTTTTTTGTCATAGTAGCACCACCTATGTTAAATATTCTTTCGACTGAAGCAATGTTGCTTAATAGTTAATCATGCTTATAATCACACTAGTTATATTGTTTAGCCACGTCATGATTTTAAACTTTAATCTATTAAATAAATTATATAGCTTATCCGATTTTATAATATATATATATATTTTTTTTTTTGATTTTCATTTTCATTTTGATTTTTAATAATCTAATATATTATAAAAATCTCGTGTCATAATATTGAAAATGTTTGTTGCCAAACTCATCCGAAACCGCTGGACCGATTTTCATAAAATTTTGTGTGTATATTCAGTAGATCTCAGAGAGTGATGTAAACTATTTTTCATACCCCTAGATGGCTCACCACAAATATTTTTAATTATTTGTAAATTTCGTGTAAATCGTATACCTATATATAGGCGGCGGCCCGCGGGTTTCCACCTACATGCAACCTGACCTTTTTGTTCGTTTTGATCGGCGCGGCGTCTAGATATAATTGTTCCGATAAGTTTATCAATAAAAATTGGCGCGTACACCAACACTATGTATACCGATAATATTATAACAAATAAATTAGTACTTATTCAATACCGTAAATGTATGGGGTGACTCCGGACAAATTTTAATATATTTTTTTTAATTACTCTCAACATATTGTTAAAACAAAAAAATATACCATGTTCTTAATTAACTATGCCGAAATCATACAACAGAAGAATAATTATAAAGTTCATTAAATTTCATACTTAAAAAAAAAGCTAAACTTTGTCTAGAATCATCCGCAATTTTTCTTTGAAAATCGGTGTTATAATTATATTCGCTAAAGTTAAAAAAAAAAACAAAATTAATTAAAATATATAAAAATCGTTTTCCTGTTACTATAACATTAAATACTATATAATATAGTATTTAATAAAACTACTGACTTCATGCACTTTTAAAGTTTTAAAAAAAAAAAATTGTATTCCTGTAAATATAACATTATATATATATTATTCAATATAACTATTATTCTTATTATTATTTATTTATTTAAATATATTTATATATCTTATTATTATTGCAATGTTCGAAGTCACTCAGTTTTGAAATAATTGTATTTAAAAAACAAGGAGTTGATAAAAAAAACCGCGTCCAAAACTGTTTATTTGTAATAATTGTGCTATGATAGTTATCAGTTGGACAATTCAAAATATCAAAAATAGAATATTTTGCATTTACCATAGACATATAAATTTCATACGGTTTGTTTAGATTACGATTTCAATCACGAGTCAATAATTTACTTTGTCATCATTTATTTTTCATATTCTGTGATTATATGGAGTTATCTTATCACAGTGTTTAAATTCGCGCCTTTTTTCCGTGATCGGGTGACGTAATAGTCCTACGCAGTAAACAGTTGCTGACATACCATGTTATTTTGCCATGCTCACGCCCACGACTTCCTTAGCAACTTTCTTAACACCCTCTGCTACCTTTTCCCACATTTCGTTTATATTCCCTTCCATGCTCCACATCCCTGTCCCAATTAGCTTTCTTATAAGTACTTTTTCATTTTCACCTGTTAGTTTCCACCACCTAATCCTCGGTTCCTTAACCATATTTTTCTTTTTGTACACCCTCTTTTTTCTACACCAAATATCCATAACCCTTAACCTATATTGTGCTGTCATACTTTCCCCCGGGATCACCTTACAGTCCTTACACTGTTTCAAACCCCCCTCTCTTCCACATAAAATAATCAATTTGTGATTTGTTCCATCCACTCTTATAAGTTATATAATGCTCTTCTCTCTTCCTAAAATAAGTGTTCACAATTGCTAATTCATACGCTGATGCAAAGTCAAGTATTTTTTCTCCAGCCTCATTTCTTTCTCCATACCCATACCCTCCATGCACCCTATCATAATCTGTTCTATCACAGCCTACATGTCCATTCATATGCCCACCAATTACAATATTCATTACATTATAATACTATTGTACTATAGTAGTAAATACTATTTACTATTTATCTATTCTATTTTACTTAGGATTTCCAAGTTTCTTATTAATTGTTGGTAAGTTTTAATCTTTGAATTTAAATAACTATACCTATAGTACTACATCTCACCACACCCATAAACAATTATTGCAAAGCATGTCTCTATACGCAATATTACAAGTCATAGTGATATATTGGTGGTTACATAATATGACATAATGTTATATTATCTCACTGGTATACTATATTTAAATTAACTAATTTCAGTAATTGTTTTATTTCGAAATATACGTTTATTGAACATTTTCGGGAAATTCTCATGATTCCCTGTCGTTGGCTCTATCTGACGGTTTATCATAATTGCCATGTCTGCACGGAATATCCCAATTACATTAAGTTAGCCGGTGCACTATTGATAATCTCGGATAAAGTGACACGGAGGAAATAGTTTTTTCCTTATCTTACTGTTATATATTGTAGATAAACAACTTATATGTTAAATTAATGAACCAATATATAATGAAAATATTTTTAATAACATTTCAGTAATACGAGTATTATACTTATCATTGCAATAACATGTTCATTATTATATACGACTCTGAAATACCGCCATTTCATCTCCATATAATCAAATGATAATTATTATATATGATATTCAAAATCAGACTTTTCATCACAACTTGACAATTTCTAATTTTAGAGTAAATTAATATATTGCCACATTTATAGATGAAATCATAAATCATAAATCTATACTGTTATTGAATGCTTTGTATAGTTTTTTTTGTTAAATTGTAATTTGAAAAATAAATATATCGATTTAAGTTATATAAAATTAAAAACAGTTAGGTATATCTCTCTACAAAATTTAATTCGAAATACAAAATGCATAGAACAAAATTCGAAAAAGGATACATCTACAACATAGATTATGATTGTGTTTATAAATTTGGCAATGAGTTAATTTACTTTAATATTAGAAATTACAAAGTTATGATAAAACTTCTGAACATTAATTTTGTAATATATCTGTGGGTGTGACGGAATCAACAAATAAGATATCACATTTTCTCAATAATGAAAACATTATTAATCAGATTAATAGATATCAACGTTATTATAAGACTATGGTATAACCTCAAAATATGTTTAATCCGAATGTTTAACAAATACTGGTAACGGGCGTACAATAATCGAAACTCTAAACAGTTCCTGGATATAATATATCTAGTATCTATACTAGAACTGTAAAACCTATATTTGATATTTTATGGCACCTAGACCAGAACCGAAACCCATTTATATTGTTTTAATGAACATATTCAGTTATTTTGGTTCTATTGATTCTACAAAATTATACTCATTGAATTTGTTCTCCTTTAAGAAACATTTTTTTAAATATAATTGTAAAACAAAGTTTTATGCGAAAAAAATCATAAAAGAAAAACGAAATTATCAACACTTGTTGTTAAAGACGTTAAATATTGTTAAATTTAATTTCATACGCTTACAATTAACAACATTAAAAGAAAACTAATTTTTTTTTTTTGAAAATTGTTTACTTCTGTTTGCAGGATAATATGATTAAAGAATAATAATGAGTCGACTTACTTTTCATCCCGTTTCACGAATATCATATTATATCTTCCTATTATATTATATTTTTATTGTGCATGTTATTTTTTATATTTAAAACACTTTTTTTTAGTGATAGTCTATTTTTTAGGAACCTTGTAGTTTTATTTATGGGGTACAATACGATGCATACATTGTTCAGGTATAATACAATACTATATTATTACTATACGTAATTACACGTTCAATAAATATTGTTGAATACTTCAATTGTATAATACTACAAACGTTTTCTTTACGTAATTGTAGGTTTTAAATATTTAATGATATTATTAAAAACCCATAGTGTTATATAAGCAGTGAAAGTTTATCAAATAGCTTTTGCAGAAAAATATTTAACTTTTTCTCAAATTTACAACATAAATAGCTGTTTGTGGAAAATGTTTCTAAAGTTTATTCAAATATAAGTACTATTCATATAAAACATATTCAAATGATCATTTAAATTGTCTTGCGATTACCTAATTGTCTAGATATTTCTCGTTTTCTTTTTGTGCATATACAGTATAATGTATATAATCATTATTTTTACTCTATTAAACTTTTAAACACAACTATACTAACATCTAGTACTATAGAATATAATATTCAATATTATTTTTATATTATTACATATATTATATATTATTAATTATACTAATTATTATTTATACTTTCCGAAATATAGCCTGAGCCATGATAATAAAAAATAACCCTGTATAAGTAATTATATTTTATTATACGTTTCAATATTGCAATTCATAAATTAAACAGAAAGAATTATCATAATATACTCCAATATCATAGATGTAAAACGACGAACTTTAAATCTTACGTCGAGTGATCAATTAAAATTAATTGGATTAATACTGACTCTTGTTTTATTCAATATTCTTGTCCAACAATTTGTACTAACTATCAAATTAAAATGTATTCAAAGTATTGATCTAATACTCTGTAAATGTATGTATTTTTAACTTAAAAGGAGAATTTAGGACGTTAATCACATTCGTGATTCGAGTAATTAATATAACTATTTACTTAAAAATTAATCGACAGAAATATTTTAATATATAACATGCGATACGATGATCCTTTGACATTATTCAGTTTATAAAAAAATAAATAAATAAATAACTATAAAAACACATTATATTTGTTTAATAAAAATTTGATATTTTTTATGTAAAAAAAAAAAATAATTTTTATTAAATTATTCAATTTAAAATTAATGATTTTTATATACATAAATAACAGTATGAAACAATAAAAATATCAAATAATGTTCTTGACTTGTGGTCGACTGTGGTCGAATGGTCGAAACGCGAGGTCCACGGTTTGACTCCCTGGTAGCAAATGGGGTAGCTAATGAGATTTTACTTACTTGTGTCGTCTGTTTTCTGATGCGACCCGGCCATAATTATCAAAGCCATCCAATAATATGGTAGCTATAATTATTGTAGCTATCAAGAAACCATAATCAAATCCTTTATTATATGAAGGTGCAAACATAAGCATGTTAGAATTTGGGAAATGAGAGAATATAAAACTGTTAATTGTCTATATAATCGTGTTAGTAATTTTTTTAAGAAGCTAATATTAGTGTTATAGCATTTAAATTTTAACTATAAAAAAAAAAGTTTGTCATACTATTTGTTGGATAATTATATATTATGCTATTTAAAGAAAAAAATTCTAAGGATAAAAATATAATATAAATTATATTAAAAACTAGACGGGATAAAACAGACACAATCAGTCATTATACTTAATATTATAATACTTTGGATTATTTGAATTTGGATATTAGGTCAAAACTAAACGGTATTTTTTTAATTAAATTTATTTAGTTTAATGATACTAGAACGTCATTATTTAAAAATATTTTTAAAATACATTTAAAAATGGTAAAAAAAAGCCCAAAACTATCGAAAAAAATTAACTACACAATACAAAACCATGCAAAATAAAAATGTCATAGTTCTATATCGTGTTGTACCTATACTATATACACCTACTTAAAAAATATAATATTATAAATTAATTGAATTTCTACATTATTTCAGCGATCATCATTAATTTTTATAAATTTCCTTTATTTTTAATAAAAAATAATTTTGAATTTTTTATACATATAAAATATAATTATAAAATAACAGAATTAATATTTATAATTTATAATTTACAGTCACAAGTGTTCAAGATTATTTTTAATTTGTATAGAATTTACAACTAATTTATGATTTACAAATGAATACAAATTATATCCACATGTACCTACATATTATATTATAATAACAAATAAATACATTTTTAAAATTAGATTGTTTCTTATGGAGTTTCTGTAAATTGTGTTCATTTAATATGATTTTTCGATATCTATTTTAAAATCATTCAAAAATCTTCAGATTAGTTCTAATACCTAGTTCGAAAATAATTCTGATAAATAGGAATATCATAATATTACGAAATTTATCGTTATAGACCAATGAATTTACATTATTCTACTCAAGATAGAACCAGATATTTATAGATGAATTAGAACAGAAATTCATATTGAACTATTTAAAATATTTAAATATAAGCCCCACTCCCCTCTCCAAATAAAAATGCATTTACAATATATTGTAATTTTTATGCGATTAATATCCATGGTATAATATTTAATTTGGAACGAAAAATTCAACTTTTTATTTGTTATTATTTTATAATAATTTATTAACAATTATTAAACAAAACACTAGTACAATTAACTTTTATTAATATCGATTTATTAAATCGATATTATTGTAATTTTAACGAAATTAAAATGTTGGCCACATAATATGATGACATTATGGAATTTCATAATTTTAACATCCACTTACGAAATATTTTTGTTTTTGCTATATAGGTTCATCGAGCGCCATCTAGCGAACAATCGTTACGGAAATGTATGGAAAACTGTCGTTTCAAGTTTTTCCACTATGCAAATTAATTATTACAAATATTGTACATACCGCGATTAAAATACAAATTATGAATATTTAAAAATGAAACTTTTAAAATATAAATATATTATATATAATATATTATTTTACCACCAAATGACCTGCAGCAATTTGAATCTATACATTTTTTTTTGCTATTAACAATTTCCAAAGATTTTTTTTAATTTAAATTTATAATAAATTTAAACGTTATATTACATTATCAATTACTGCATATTTTATCTATATTTATAATTTTTTTTTTTTTAAATTCCACAAACCAAATTATATTTGATTATAGGAATACTATTTTGTGCTTGAACTAAAATTAATAAAATTAGTTTTTAAAATTTTCGATTTATCGTGTATATTCATTATTAGTTAGGTATGTTAGTTATATATATTTATTTAAAATTATATATTATAAATATAGTATACTTCCGAATCTAATCATCAAAATTAAATAAAATACAATCGTGATGTGGTATCAATGAATAAATTATTATACAATTTATTATATAAGAACACCTGAGTACATACGTATATTATAAAAATGTAGGTGTCCCATCAGAATATACACATTGTAACATTTTCTAAATATTCATTTTTCAAAATTCTAATTTTTCAAAATAATTTATAAAATTATTCTTCGTTAAAAAAATTGAATGTAAATAATTTTGTAATTAAAGATGAATTCCAAATGTTCACAATAATTAATTGTAGTCGATAGAAAAAAGTGAGGGAAAGAGTCTGCGTAAAGTTGGCCTCAGTACCTACTATAAACCTGATAGTGGACAAATTATAATTGATTGAAAATTATAAAAACTTGGTTTTAAATATAGGTAGTAAGTTATGAATTAGTTACAAAGTATAATTGGCACCGATTTAAAGTACATATTATGACAATAAGAACTTAACGCACGTGTAAAAAGATACTAATACAGTAACTCACAGTTTTTTTTTTTTAATTTCAAGAATATTCTACTTTATAAAATTTACTATTAAAAATCTGAATATTCTGAAAAATATTTTAATTTCATCAAGTGTACAATATTAAGAGGACGTTATACATACATGTTTTAAAAACCGTTGTATACTAGCTATTTTTAAAAAAACTTTTAGAAATTTTAAAATATTTAAATACATTTTAAATGAAATTTAAAATTGGTTCCGTCTCTATAATATTAAAATGGATTGATGAAGTTATTTTAGACTAAAAATACCTATTATCAAATAAATAAGGGACAACATTTTGTAGTGAATATTATAGGTATCGATTATTTAATTTATTAATTTAAAAAAAAATTACCGCAAAAAGGTACTGTAGTTTTAAAAAATGTATATTTTTACTGTTTTTTAAACTATAATAGCTGGATAAAATCCCAAATGATGTCTCCTATAAAATGATATTCTTCCTAACGATTTCACAATCGTTAAAATCCGTTTTAACGTCCATTAAAGATTCATAGTTATATTAAACTGAACAATAATATACTATCTATACTAATAGGTTAACTAATAGGTAGTTATAATAAAATAACCAAATTATTTCAAATAGTTCAAATCGTTATCAAATATAATATAAAATGGCTGCGTAAGGATACAGTCATATAATACATATCCATACTGCCCTTATGTTAACATATACGATGTCCCCTTACGCTGCCATTTTATTTCCTATAAGAGAAAAAACTTCCACGTGGGGGTATATCTACAATAACCTATTATATTTCAACCTTATATTTATGCTACCTAACATATAGTAGATAATATTATATAATAAGTTATAATCCTACATTAATATAAACGATTTTATTAAGTTAATGTATAAAAAAAATTTTAAATGTCAATCGTATTTCCCAAAGTTTCCTACCTTAAGCAGCATAACCTATAATACTCGAACTACATAATTATATAAACCTAAAAAGTACTCGAGTGCTACGATATACAATTTCGACCTATTATTATCTTATTCAACCAATTGTATTATACAGCGGCGTGTTTTTAGGGGTGATAGGGGAAATCACATCAATTATACTTATGATATTGAAAAAAATTACGATAAAACACAGATATTTTTTCTACATCATTGTATCAATATTTGTTTTTTTAATCACAACTACAGCCCGAAAACAATTTTTTCTTGTAAAACCGTTTTGTTAACAAATATCGTGATTACACAACAATATAAAGTAGTACTGACATACATGAATTTTTAATTTACTTAATGTAATTGAATATTTTTAAATTATAAGATTATTATTTTTATTAAAATTTCATTTAAAACATCCATAGAGAACTCCTTAAAAATCGTATGTATAGCGTTCTCTTAACGGGATTGGCATTACTTAATATACATAATTATATTACAGTAAATGATGATAAATTGTTGATAAATTTTCAAATACTAAAAAAGAGATCAAAGATCTTGTTTTGTAAATAAAATTGTGTATTATGCCATCATATGTCTACATAATATATTTTGTTTTTTAGGGGCCCCCTTTTCTTACAGTTTTCTTCAATCCCCCCCATTAGAGATTAAGTCTCAAATACGCCATTAGTATGGTAATAAATGGTTAATGGTAATAAATTATGTTCATTATCTATGATTAGCTGAAAGTATATGGGAAATAATTGCAATATCAAGGCTAGAGTAATCGCAGATCATTTATTTTTATATCAATGAAAATCTGATAACATTTACTACATTTTGACAGAGCCAATTTTTGTATTATGTTAAAATTTTATTTTTCATAAGTAATTTGAAATCATAAAATTTCGAGATTTTTAGAGATCAACCATTTGTGTTCTACTTCCACCACTGTACAGCAGTATAATATAAGCAGTGAAATACTTTTATTATATTCTACTGTTTTAAATTATCCATTTACTCATTTTAGTCAACATAGAATGAAATGAATGGGAACTATAGCTTTTGGATGGATATAAAATCAATTTTCGATTTTCTCAGTTGATTTTTTTTTGACATAAATAAAATCTATAATCAAAAATGAATGAAAATTATTATAAATCAGAAAATAATAATTTGAGATATTTGAAAACGGTATCAAATATTGAGTATAACACCATATTAACATGAAAAAAGGCCAAAAACTTTTGACCGACTATCTTTAATTTATAAATATTTTTATATTTGATATTTGATATTCTTAAATAAAATGTATTTTAATATAGAACTATATATATATTGTCGTCGTAATTCTTTATTGGCCATATAAATATTAAATACTAATAGTAATACTCGTGTACACCAAAGCTTCACTCAGAATTGTTTTATGGAAAAAAATGATTTATCATTGTTTTCAATACATAATATGCACCACCAGTTTCCATACCTACTCACTGATTGACCTTTTTTAAAGTAGGTATTTAAATTATTTTATTATAGTCTTATTATGTATGATCCATAACTATTATCACAAAAATTGATTAAAAAATATTTAAAAAAAATCGACAACTTCCATTCGGTTTTTATTTATATCTCCCTTAATAATTCACTATATGACAAATTGAATTTAATGTAGGCAATTTTATATTTAATTATTTTAAAAGAACATTGCCTTAACCGTGGTTGCTCGGAAAGGTTTGTATGATTACATAAACATATAACTCGACGTTAGTGTATATAAAAAAAAATGATGTTTTTATTTACTTTTTTTATATTTATGTCACACTATAATCCTGAAACGCGTTTAAGAATTCCCCTTGGTAGAGTAACTCCGGGCTGGTGGTGTGGGCGACGAGTACTCCATGGCTATTATTCGTTCTCATTTTTCCTACCAAATTCAACTACCGAATATAACCAAACCTATGTAATACATACGAATGTGTTCAATCATAATATTACATGTGACACATTGCACGTTTATATTTATACAAAAAAAAAGTTTAAATTATAGTATTATTCACATAGTACGTGAAAAAATTTAAAATACCTACCAGTTATGTATATATAGCCTAGAATAAAATAAAACGGTTAATCAAGCTGTACAGCATATTCGTACTTTGTCTTAATGGTTTCAGTTGAAATTTTGTTATGAAAACTGGTCATAAAAACAGGCTGTTCCTCGCGAAAACATTTTCTTAATAAAACTATACATTAATGTGAATAATGGCGTACAAACCTAACTAAATATTCTTTCGAAGTGCTATCGCTGAAACTGACATTGTTTGAGCAATATACATAATAAATATTTTTATAAAATAAAAATTATTTGAAATCTTATTCTTTTACAATAGATACAATGACGATTACTTACATCTAGATTAGATTAGGTTTAATTAATTATTCTATAATAGGTTGTATTAAGTCAATAGAACGAAATACATTATATTGTAAACTTATAATGTAAATGTGATTTGTATATGAGCTTCATATTAATACGATATAATTTACCTGTACTAGTGCCTATTTTTTTTTTTTTTTAATAAATAACTATGTTCTATAACTATTTTAACGTTTATGAAAAAATGTGTAATCATTTATTTAATATGTTATATTGTTTACGCCAAATAAACTTCTATAGGCGACCCTGTTGACCTTTCCTCGTCTCCACGTAAGTATAAATTGCCTGTCCTGTACGCCTTAAGTACGTATGCTTTAACGCAATATTACAACTTTTTTGTGACTTAATGTACGGTAAACGCAAAATACGAGGAGGTTTTTAGAAGAAAAGTCCTATACATTATTTGAACGACTTTTCGTCCTCGTTCGGGAACATAATTAGTATATTATCTTCTCTTTTTGGCGAAGGATGAAGTGAATTTTTCAGACGAGCGTTTTCGAAGTCGATTATCTCCTCCCTCCTCTGCGGAGACTCCAGTGTTCGCATTACTGAAGCCATTATTTGGACGTCCATTCATCGCTGAAACTGTCGAGTATTGATGGTCGGTGAACCGTTACGTTTAATAAGCGATTGATTTGATGTTGGATTATGTGTAGGAATTTTATTTATGAAATATCAAGACAAATACGCTTAAACACAATTTCTTAAAGTACTCAATTACCAAATGATCTTGCAATCGTACGTAATTGTAATTCATAGATTCTGATCAGAAGAATAATAAATTTGTGATTTTGTTATTATCGAAAAGAACTGAAATGATAAATAATTGTATCCACATGGATGTTAAAAATAAATTTTTAAAAAACAAAAACTACACTTTCATATATACATTTTCTTGAAAATCAAAAATAACTGTCAACAAAATTACCTATGAAAAAATTAATAGATCAAACACAATAATACATCAATAAAATATACGAATTTAATATCAATATTTTACGGATATTTGTTGTAAATCTACTTAAAATTAAAATGTTAAAAAAACCCGTTAAATTTTTGATGAAACATCTACTTAATGAGATGAATGATTTTTTTGATTTTCCACCTATAGTTTTACATGATTTATAGTGGAACTATTTTAAAATCACGATTCTATGTACTATACATGAACAAGGGTACATCAATAAATGTTTATATTATCTCTTTTAAGTTAAAATACTTTACTTTAACATTAAATGTAAGAGTGTATTATAAAATAACAATTATGCCTTTATGTACGTACTCGTAAAAAATACGAACAAGTATAACACACATATTTGTTTTGACATAAAAACCTTTTAAAATCAACGACCCTTGTCTTCTTGAGTATATGTTAAAAAAGAGACGATTCAAGTAAGAAACAATTTAGGAGACTTATAAATTATGAGTTTTGACTTACAAATACCTCCAAATTACTTAAAAAATAATATAATAGTTAAAAGTTAAAAAATAATGGCATAACGGGCTTCGGTTAAGTTGTCCTCAATATGTTATTTTTTGAAAAATTGAAGCCAATTTAGTATACAAATTATGAATTTGTATTTTAAAATAATTACATACGATATACGAATTTGAAGTCGGCCTGTCAACTTTCGTAATCAACGTATATGTCAAACAAAGAGACAGGAATGTCGATTTCAATTGAACAATATTTTACTTGACAAGTTCTAAATACTTAAAAAATGCATTGAACAAAAACATAATGAGTTGAGTTCTAAGATTTTAAAAGATTGATTTTCTGAAAGTAAGGGAATTTCCTAAATTGTTTTAAAAGATATAAACGATTTAAGACTTTATTGAGAAATAATTAATGAAAATGATACAGAATAATATGTTTTAAATGTATTTTATTTTATTTATTAATTTTGAGATGTAGTTAAGTGTATATGATTGAAATTTCTATTTTACAACTATTAGAAACAATGCATACGTTATAGTGAAAAATATGGGTTCTCATAGGAAAAACGTATAGGCCTGTGAAATGAAGTAGGTATATACCTACTATATACTTAGTATGGAGGTTGGTAAAACCAAAAATTCTGGTAAGAAGACGGATAACTTAGAACTGTACGTCGGAAAGAAGAAAATGTGTATCTATTAGCCCAGAAATATATATGTTTGACGTCGCAAAAACAAACATATCCTGCGGCAAACAAACGTTCTATGCACGACCGCAAGAGAAAATTATTCGAGAGACTCGTTAAAATAATATATTATATTTTATACTGTTATAGGTATTATCTAGGTACTTTTTGTTTATGGATTGTTAGTAATAAACACGTAAATAAGTTTGAAAAACTACGGACGAACGCCACCAAGAATTAATTATTTCGACGTACGAAATATAAAATAGATTTAGGTACATATTATACGTGCATTATACAAAAATTATTAAATAATCCGGCGGTGTGTTATTATATATGGGTGCTTGCGTGTTTACGGAACGTTAAGAGCACATTGAAAACTTAACAAGTGAATAAATTATTTTACACTCTTTGCAGACGTGCGTATACCCGGTTTCCGTCGATGGAACGTGTCGGTAATTTAAAAAAAAAAAAATCAGCTCTCTGTTGATACTAAAATGACGATGAGCCCTTTCATCCTCGTTAATGAGCCACCTCGTTCACACGTTATACGGTCAGATATCGAATAAGTACTCTCGACGTTTTCCGTTTTTATTATGCATAACGTATATTCTATATAGTAGGCAATGACGTTTAATTTAAACTTTTTCGTCAGAGTGATACTTTTCAATTTTTATTTACAATTATTAATTCAACGCTTGAAACGACGTGAACATCTATTTGTTTGAGTTTTACACTTTTGAAATGTTAAAAACGTCTATTGAAAAATCTGTGAAATGTTAGAAAAATGACAGTACTAGTACTTACACAAATATTGGGAACGACGAATAACTTATACGATTATATTATTAATTAATGGGTACCTATTTTTGACCAAGATAGGATTTGTATAATTCAAAAGTAAATACGTGTTATTAGAATATTATGTGAGTGAGTTATAATGATTCGATATTTTTCTCGGTCTAATACTTAGTGTATGATAGTAACATAATTTGAATTAAAAATAACTGAAACTCAATTACTTTCATGAGTAACACAGTAGTAATTTCGTTGCTTATTATTTAAAATAACGGAAGTACACTTAACCCAATTGATATTTAAAAGTGATTCGCGTGAAGAAACACGACACTTTTGACGTTACAAATTTTTAATAATATATATTATTGACGATTATAAAAGATCAAGATAAATAATGAAAATATTTAAATTAATTTTGTATAAACTTGTCAAATCCGAATAACACGTGATTATTTTTAGATTATAAAACGCATTTTTTGTTTAATAATATTAAATATTCCTATTATACATAATATTAGTGTTATTATGTTCGTACTATTCGTAGATAATATTTGCTATTAAAACAAATATGGACACTGAAAATATAATGACTCGCACAAAAATATCTACACCCATAGAAATGGCACTAACAAACATTTTCGATACCAATTATTTTAAGGCAGGGTCGGATCTAACGGACGTTTAGTTCGCAAAAGCTGACAGAGCCCCAAGCTATAATTATTGTTCTGAGGCCCCTTCTAAACCAGTGAGTACGTATATACTAATTTAATTAAATATCTTCATCAAAATATATAAAAATATATTAAAATTATATTGCAATATGCGGTGCAGGGCGAGAAAAATTTTGCTGAAGTCTATACCCTGAAATCTTAGACCATGCGCTGTATTATACATAATATCTGTAAAATAATTAATATTTCTAAAAAAATGTATTGGTTTATCAATAAAGCCCCGTTTACACGATAATAGTATTCTCACGAAAGTTGCCTCAAAGTACTATCGTGATAGTGCGATGTATATACGCTATAACGATATGTGTATATTCCTGTGCATTATGTGCATTATACGAATTCTATAATTGCATTAAAACCTGTGAAAACACTGTAGGAATAGTAGTATAATTATAAACTTTTTACAGTATAAAAGTACCCATAGGCTAAATGTCTAAAATCGAATAAATGACTTACGACTCAACAATTTCCATAAAAAACTAATTATGTCGATTATGATATATCATGAATATTATTGTTAACTTCATGTGGAAAAAATATTTTATAATTTATAGTTATGACATGTTAATGACTAATTTTGTTATAAAGTATATACGCTAACTCAAAGGCTGTCCCACCCTACGATAATTTATTAAACAAACATCACTTATTACCTACTGATATGATAGTATAATTCACATTATATAAATATTATTTTATTAAATTATACTTTTGCCTTATACGTAATAATTATATAATTATAATTCAATGATGAAAAATTAGATAAGACGAATAGCAATTTGGCTAAAATAAAACATTTTATGTCACTTACTACATTAGATTATTAATGTTCTATTGTTGATCTTTCTTTTCGAAATCCACACTGGTATTCGCCTAAATTTTCTTCTACGTATGGTGTTAGCCATTTTAATAGTATTTTTACACTTTATAAGCTGAGTTAAGTAGTGAAATGCCTCTTAAATTTTCACAATTTGATTTATCGCCTTTTTTATGTATCGGTATGATTATGGAATTTCAGCTTTTTGGCATGCGTTCATCGTTCCAGATCTTCTGACATATCCTAAAAAAGAAGTGCTGCATCTCTTTTCCACTATATTTAATGAGCTCAGTTGGTATCTCATCCGATCCTGGTAACTTCCAATTTTTAAGACTCTTTATTGCTTCGTTGATTTTTTCCTGGGTCACTTCACTTACCATTGGCTCGACTCCATAGAGGTTTTCCCTCCTCGTTGAATTAACTGGAATATCCGCATTCAACAGTTCTATAAAATATGCCTTCCATCTTTCGGCTTTTTCTTTAAGGTCCATAAGTATTTCATTATTACTATTTTTAATGGTTTTCAGACTTGAATTGAAAGATTTGTATTGTTTTATGGTCTTGAAGAAATTTTTAACACTTCCCTGCGAACAATTTCTTTCGGCCTCATGAAGTATTTCACTTAAATACTTTTTTTTCACTCTTTGGATGACTCGTTTACAAATCTTTCTCTCTAACATAAATACTTCTTTTGTGTCTGTAGTATCTAGATTGATATAGTTTTCATGGGTAATCCGCCTTTTTTTCTAGTGCTTGTCGACAATTTTCATTATACCATTTTTTCTTCTTGTTTTTTATTTTTCCAATATTTTCTACTGCAATTTCTTTAATGACTTTGCTAGCTTTGTCCCAATCTTCATCTATGGCATTCAGTTCAATACTCTTTGCTTACTCACCAATATTTTTTGAGTATTTTTGTTGGATTTCCTTATTCTTTAACATCTCTAGATTTATAATTGTACTATTTCTTTTTTCTAGTCGTTTGTGACTTTGTAGCTTTAACATAAACTTCGCCACTACTTAAAAATGATCTGTGTCACAGTCAGCTCCTCTAAAGCTTCGTATGTCTTTGCATGAACAAAATCTCTTTTGAATAAGTACATGATCTATCTGGTTAGCTGTTGTCCCGTCCGGTGATTTCCATGTGACTTTATGTATGTTTTTGTGGGGAAATATTGTGCTGCTTATTGTCATATTTTTTTCTGCTGCAAAGGATATGAGCCTAAGCCCATTTCAGTTGCTTAACTCATGCATACTTTCTTTTCCTATCATTGGAATAAACTGTGTTTCCCTTCCACATTTGGCATTTAGGTCACTCAGCACTATTTTGATTATGTTCCCTGGCAGTATATCATAAGTGTGTGCCAGTTCCTCGTAGAACGCATCCTTAATGTCCTCTTCCCCTGTTTCCGTTAGTGCGTGTGCGCACACTAAAACTATATTTAGAGGTTTCGTGTCAACTCGTAGTACTGCTATTCTTTCTGATACAGGGTTGAACTCTTTTATGTATGGTTCCAAGGTCTTATGCACAGCAAAGCCACTTCCAAAAATACGTCTTTCTTCCATTCCAGAGAAATAGATTATATATTTCCCCACTTTTAACTGTCCATTCCCTGATCATCTTATCTCTTGCAGGTCTGCTATATGTATTCCATATGCTTCTAGTACATCTGTAAGATTCTGACAAGTTCCAGTTCTAAAAAGACTTAGCATGTTCCATGTTGCGATCTTAAGTCCAGTTTTCCGATTTCCATGTCCTAACTTATACCCATTACTCCATGTCCGAGGCTTATTCTTTGATGGTATCGTAACACTTGAGTTTTTACAAGGCAGGGTTGTTTACCCCCAACCTGGAGGACCAGACTACCCCAACCAATTAAGGTAAGAGTAGGGCTACTGCAATACACTAATGGGTGCATTGGGCGATGGAAGCGCCACTTTCATACGCCTAATTAAGCCCCTTCATAGTACATGCAATTTTTTAAGTTCTTACTTTCATTCATTTGTTTATCAATATATATTTCATTCATATTATTTTATAGGTAAATAACGTTGCCATACCGTATTTACCAATAATAATAAGATCTGAGATATTTTACACCTGAACTGTCAAGGCGGAAGATCTATGTATAAACGTAAACCTAAGAAGGATTTCCACCTTTTCAACATTTTTGTTTTTTAGATATACTATTTTACGAAAATTATAAATGTTATCGGCGATAACAAAGTGCACGCGTTATGATATAACATAATATATTATTAAACTTTTGTGGAAAACTATATTCAATGGAGCGGATAAACAGAATTATTCGAAACCCTCGGATAAGTCATAAAGTTACCGACACAATAATATAAATTATATATAGAAGTGTTGACCGGAAAATACTATAAAATCGATTTTTCCAGATATTTTATTGTGTAGTTTATAATATACGTATACACGATATACCGAAACATTCGAAGATTCCAAATGAAACCGTTCCCTTTGATGCCATATATTTTATTATATATATATATGATCAAATGTACCTTAACACGTGATAACATGTAAAATAATCGCAGACCCTAGTGTAAAATCGTACACTACCGACGATTTAAACTAAAATCAAAATTTGTGCGTTGGTTTAACAAAACAGAAAAAAATTCCATATTTTTGAAAATAATTACTGTATTCAGCCAACAGCGAGTGCTTAAATATGTACCTATATTGATATTGCTTTACCTGCGTGCACAATTAAATTAAAACAGTAAAGACGCTTTGCATGATAAACTATTCAATATTATAAAATGTATACCAGAGTATTTATACCATACATGTAGTGAACAAAGGTCTTAGGACGATTTTTCTGAGGTTCCTAAATACCAGGCCGACAGAATGTTAGAAATAATCCCAACATTTTCCGTGACAAATATCTGAAATAATCGTTTACTACACCCGTAGTAGAACCGTCTTTGAGACACAGAAACGAAGCATTTAATACTGTCCCCAACAAATTCGTAAATTTTAGTTTTTATTCGAAAAGTTGATACTTTTTTGAATATAAATAAATAATAGTTTTGACATTTTGAGGCTAATGAAATGTGTAGTTTAACATTAATTGCACAAATGATAGTGATATAGGAGTAAATAAAAGACTGCCAGAAAATTCTGTTTGATCTAAAATTATTTTAAATTATCAAAAAGTCAAAACCACAAGATTCTAACTGAATATTTTTGAATTGTTTAAAAGTGCATATTTATTACAGAAATGTTTTAAAATAATTATAATTTTGAAATTTTAATCAGTTTGTAATCTTTAGATTCTCTATATAACTCATTCAAAATTACAGTAAAACCATATAGTTAATTTGAAGTTTTAAAAACCGTTTAATGAATCGGAGTACCCTTGACTGTGGTATAATCACCAAAAATTGTGTGAAAATTTTTACTCGAGACACACACAAAAAAAAATTAGTTACTTCACTACTGGTTATATTCAATAAAATGTCGAAAATAGTATCAAAATATCATTATAATTTGTCGAAAATTATAATTCCATACAAATTAATTTGTATAATTATTAATATCGGGTTGAACTCTATACATACCATGTAATGGGTGGGCTCCTAAGAATTTATATTTTGGTTCTAAACACACGTATAATTATATTACAAGTATATATTGATACTGAATATAATTAATATTAAATGTGTATTATAACAATATCGTTTCGGGTAACAGGGTAAAACCTAAATATATTAAATAATATTAGCTACCAACGAATATAGAATTTTACTTGATTTATACTGCGAGTTTGGCTGTATATTGTCTATGCATATTACAAATACGTATTATTCACATATAGTTTACAATAAATAATATGTAAAATTTAGGAATTGTCGAACTAAAAAGTCAAAAAGTTCGAGACTTGGGAGTCAGCAATTCGCACAGATGATACCCTATTATATTATATAATATATAGGTAACCATAAACGCAGTTTATGCGTGCCATTGTCAAGTTGAATTTTAAAATGGGTCTTAGCATCGAATTTTTACGACCACTTTTGTTACGTGTACAAAAAAAAAGGTAAGAAATATTTGAATACTTTATTATTTATATAGTATGTTGTAGCTGATACAAAGGTCAAGCAAAAACAAAATTCGCAGATAAAATATGTATATATACAATTCACCGTTGGTGCCGCCAATAAACGTTTGATTCGGATAAAACAACACAATAGAAACGTGAAAATGTAATCGTTGTCAGTATTATATAGTATTATGGGGTGTATGCATGTCTGATATAATATATATGAATATACGAAAAAAAAAAAGTCCGGTGAAAGACCACGAAAAAATATCTGAAAAACAGTATTGGTATAAATATATCCACCGTATAAATATTTGTAAAAAAATGTAGAAGATATTGTAAAAAAGTGAAATTTTAGAAATACAATAAACAGATATAATTATTTATTTTGACCATCTATAAATACCTCAGATTTCAATTACTGATATTCAAATTGTTTATTGAATAATTTATTCAATTGAAATATCAAAAGTTAATCTAGTATTTATACTGAAGTAAAAACAAGATTTTACTGATTACAGATTTATCTTTAACGTCGTCTTGAGATTGGTTTTGATTACTTTAGTGTTATTCAAAGGCAAATAGATAAACCTAAAACCAAAAAAAAAATTACAATATTTTTTGATATTTAAAATAAAATGTATTTCTTATACGTACCTACTATACATACTTCATATGATTTAATATAATAATTACTTTAATAAAAAACTTTTCTGCCCACATTATTTTAGGAATTTTTTAATTATTTATTATCCAACTATAGTCTATATTTCTACAATGGCAGTTCCTACTACCTACTTATTATCTAATACAGTTTATATTATTAAATTAAAACATGGTCACTTTAGTAATTTTATATATTTGCTAAAATATTATATTATTAGATATTTAGTCCTCAGACAATTTTTGTCTATTTTTTCTAGATATTGTTTATCTATACCTACATTATAATACTACACGAATAGAGTTGGTTTAATGTTGTTATCATTAGATATTGTATCTGTTCATTCGTATCATTATTGTTATATGTCATTATCATCTAGATAAATGATAACGATATAGTTTGTCACAATTGAATTTCATGACGTAACACAATGTTATGGAATAATAAAGTGCGTCACAACATTTTTACGAAACTGAATTTTGCCGTGAAACTCTAGAACTTAAATGAAGATTGACACTGTGTCAACCAGGCAGCGACAATACAAATAAAATATTGATGGAAACATGCTGTTTAACATAGTAAAAAGTCGAGTCAGTTTAGAACCGATCGATCGGGTCGGGTTAGATTTGATCGCTTTAAACAAGTTGTTCTCGGCCGTGTCAAAGCCCAGTTTTTTCGTCTCTAATATACATAATGTAATATATACATATATATATATATTTGTACAAAAGTACATAAGTACTTATTACATATACGGTATGATGTTATTACCAATAAAGGAGAAACAATTTTAAATATTTTTGGAAAATATAGTAAATCCATTTAAACGCTAAGCAGGTACTTATATACTTTGTTAAAATATCAAGAATTCAGGCCCATTTTTTCAACAAAATTCAAATTCATCCCACAATAAACAAAATAAATTGATATTTATTTTACATACATTTTTCATGAAAATTTCAAGTTTCTAGGACCAATTAATATTTTAATATCTTCCGAATTACGAAGAAATTACATTAATCTCGAATTTTCGAAATCGTGTTGTACCGTTTTTATGTAGGTTTTTCATGACTTTCTAAAGTACCTGCCAACTTGATGCAATTCGCAATTAGAAAATGGGTGAGCACTCCTACTAGAATTGTTGGTATAAATACGTGTTTGAGGAAATGAAGAGATTAAAATTCAGAGTTTAGAAAAATCCTTACAATCCCGTCCAGTTCATCTGCTCTCTCGGTAACGTCATACGTTTGACCAGATTAGGTGTTCAAAAATATTAATGAAACAATGTGTGACTTTGAATTATCCTGGATATTATTGGGTGATCAGTATTTTTCAGGGAGTATAACTTCAAAAAAAAAGTATGCAGGCATCATATCTGTGCTTCCGAAATTTTAATAACGCCTACAAATTTAAAAAAGCAACGGTCACCAAGGACGCAAATGAACTGGACGAGTTATACACCTAGTTGTGTTATTTGAATAAAAATAAAATCACAATTCGGTTGGTTAGGCAGCATAAGGTTTTAATTTGGTGGCTGATTCCCAATCCACCTTTTCATCATGATTGATTTAATTAACTATGCACGAGTCCCTTTAGAAAAGTCAATGACATGAGTTGATCTTCTCAATTTTTTTAAGCCTTTATGCTTATTTCCCGTTTTGTATAGAATTTTTTCGATATTTAGGGAAAAATACATCATTGAATCGAGCGTTTACCCACTAATTTATTTACGACTAAATGACTGCCCACGTGTAAGGTTAATATTTTAACAATAATAATATCACTAAATAAATACATGATACGCATAGGTGTATATCCAGAACATACAGTATTATTCAAATAAATTATATTAAAGTAACAAATAGTATAATAATATTATATAAGTGCATACGTAAAATTTAAAAAAAAAAAAAAAAAAAAAAAAAATAGTGCAAATAAAACTTTTTTTCTTAATACAAAGCATTCTATAATATGACACAGTGTACGTACATAATAATATAATGTATTTATCTATATTATATATATATATATATATTACTATTTTTTGACAAAAGCAAATAATTTTTTCTACAAAAAAAAAAATATATATATATACACACAAGTATATATATTTTTTGGTGCAATTGTGGTGGTTCGTTTAAACCTTTTAAACATTGTACAAAAATATGTATGCGTGTATACATGTATATTACATTGTGTGTTTGTGTATATAGTAGGTATGTGAATGTGTGTAAAACAGATAAAGCGTGTATTTTATACTTCATAGAAAATATATAAAAAAATTTATATTATAGTCGTATAATGAAAAAATATATTAAAAAAATATATAGCGTTAGCAGCGTTTGTGGCCAAATACAAAAATATATATCATGTTTAATCATAATATTATAAACGAAAAAAATACAAATATATATCAGGGCTTTGATTGGTGATTTTAATTTTTGTTTTCTGAGCATTTTTAGGACATTTTGACAACGGAAATTCATCAATTTTAAATCTTTTTGTTCTATTCTGCAAGTCACCATTCGAGAGAGAGCTCGTAATTTGCATGCAATTTGACCAAAAGATTAGATTTCAGAATAGTTGTATGCATATTTGTTCTTGAAAAAATGATAAAATATACAGAGCGTACAGTGCTATAATATAATATTTCTTGACGTTTTCGTTAAAATCCCGTCATTTTCTTGTAGGTATGTATTGTATATAATATGTTATATTGATTATTTTTTCTAATTTTAAGATTTTTATACATTTTATATTTTAGCACTTTACAGCCTATTATTAAAAATATTAATTATAATTAGAAAAAAAAAATTCTTGATAAAATAATAATAATAATAATATACCTATAGGTACATGGGTAAATATTACCTATATATTTTGATAAAAATTCGTTATATTTCGAAAATCGAAAATTATTAGGACATATTCCATACCTACATATATTATTTTATCAATTATTACTATTGTAATTTTTAAGTTAACATTAATTTATACTTTTTTCTCATAGAGTAAAACTTAAATATTCAAGTTAAAAAGTTACAATTTTTTTTGTAGGTGATTTTTACTTTTTTGTATGCTATGTATAGTTTTCTAATATATAATATTAATATATAATTAAAAACTTTTTATATTTATGGTTATAGATTTTCATGTTTATATTTTAACTTTTTAATATATTTATTACGCATACCTATCCTATATCCTACTATCCATAGTATACAATATTTATTGTAATTTTTCAGTGCATATAATTTTGAGCTCTACTGATAATAATTATTTCTAGAGTAGATGTTTATTTATTTATTTATTTTTTTTTAATATGATAACGTTTATAATTTTAAAAACATTACCATTTTTTGGTTATTAGTATCATAATATAATGTATATAAAAACATTACATAATAATGTTAAATTATAAAAAATATTTATTTCTAACTAGATTTTGTTGATTTTCAATACATTTATTAAATTCAATACTTAATATACTTAATATGTACCATTGTATCTATATAAACTCTACAGAAATAAATATGAAAAGAGCTATTAAAAAAGGTCATAATTATCTGAAAATTTACAAATAATTTGAAAATTGTCTTGAGGAATACTTTTATTTACTCCTAAATAAAATTTAAATATATTATTAGATTTTAAGAAACTATTGGATTGATGAAGATTTTTTAGTTGTAATTTGTTGTACCTATACATTTTTTCATCACACTGCACGCACGACATAGTAATTTAATATTTTTAATTATATGCTTTTTACGTTTATGAACTTTGAATGAAATAGTTTTCAAATGAATGGACTAATAATATTAATATAAATTATTATATTCAATTATTATTTATAATTATTACAAATGATTGAAGTTCGATTCGATTTATAATTCACGGATAATAAATTTGGAGGCAATGTTTTATACCAAGATTTTAGAAATACGAACCAAAACACATCCATATGCTAAATCATAAATGATGGCTCTCCGGTTTAAGCCATTGGCCATAGAGGTCATTCTTGATACTACGTCAACTGAGAATGAAAAGGTTCTAATATGTTAAAATAATGAATTGCTCAGGAGAGAGTTTTGAAGTTAAAAATGGCTATTCATATTTTTCCTTCAATTAAAACTTTAATATATTATATATTATCATTATCAATAATCATCGGATTATACAAATTCCAAGATAAATAGACTCAGAAAAAATATAAAAATCGTTCTATGTAAAAAAGTGATTTTTTGAAAAAATTAATTTAGAACCTTTTCATTCTCACGTGACGACTATATAAATTAATAATTTATATATCAAAATGTGGCTTCTAATATAAACAATATTTCAATAATTTGAAGACTTCTCTATACAAGCGTATATATAGGTATATAGTATAATGCAATGCTAGGCATAAACGAGTTAATAAGTTAATAGTTAGAGTTAAAGGTTAAGTTAATTTCAACTTTTAACTTAACTTTTTATATTTGACTTTTGTTAACTTAACTTATTTTTGGCTGTATTAACTTTTAATTAACGAGTTACTTTTAATTAAAACTCTGTTAAGTTAATTTTGAAATAATAGATACATTTTGATTTCATATTGTGTATATTGTCAAAATGGTTAAATAAAAATAAAGTTGTTTTTATCGTTTCTAATAGTTCTTATATTATAGGAATTATTTATTTTCCGAAAATATAAATAAAACAAGAATAACTATACATTGTAATTTATATAAGAATCTCCCCATAATAAAAATTGAGGAATATAGATTTCCAAACAATAAACAATATTTGGTAATGAGAAATTTCCATTGGTTAGAATGTTGAAGAAAAGTGTAGGTACCTACTAATTAAACATTTTTATGAATTTCTTCACGATTTCTTATGGTTTTATTGTTATGTGTTTAAAAGTTATGAAAATTTTTAATTTCCAAAATTTTCTAAAAATAACCTATAATATATCGATCAACTAAAATCCTAATGAAAACGAATTTATTAAAATAATCGATTGTGTCAAAATACGAGCCGCATACATGTAGACCATTAAAGCCGTATGTTTAAAATGTGATTACAATAACTGATTAGTTTTTTATTTTTAGTTTTTGATGAGAGAGGAAGGTTAATTATACTATAAAACGCGTGATATATGATGAAAATGAAAATTTTAATTTCACAACCTATTTATACGGAAATGAATTACTCGCGTATAAATAAATATCGTATGTTTCATTTTATTTAATTTTTTTTTAAACTAATATATTTCCTACGTCCAGACTATATTGATTCAAAGCCCTGATTTTTATACGGTAAAATATTGTGTACGAAAAACCAAAATAAAAAAATAAAAAATTATGCAGCGTATTATTTATATTATATAAATATTATCGTGAGTTTTTTGGCCCACGGATGAGCGGCGGTGGTCGTGGTGTGCGTGGATACGTAGCGAGAGAGCGATAGAGAGACGGACGGACATAAAGGCATGTGCAGACTGCAGATAGAAAGTGATAACGCGGAGCAGCTGCAGATGCGGAAGCCGGGCGAGCGTCTGCCAGTCCGCGGATGCTCTGCGTGATGCTGCCTGCGGTGCTGCCGAGATGCCGAGATGCCGCGGTGGGCGGCCGATACGCTTGCAGCAGCTTACCTCTCGTTGCGTTTCCGGCGGGGTTTCCGGTCCGTGCACAGGCCGGAGCCGCCGCGGCCGGACATGCGACACCGTCCCGGTCACCGGCGTCCCGTCGACGGCCGCGGGCCGGTCAAGACGGCCGCTGCTCCCGCCGGGGTCCGCGCAACCGGCGCCGGACCGGCGCCGGCGGTTCCATCGGACGTGACTCGCGAAAATCGGCTGGTGGAAAAACACGTCCGTATTTACTATAAACTACTATTTACGTATAAACACGGCCTTTCAAACCGTCGCGTACACACTTACGTCCGTGCACTTTTTAATCGTACGAGATACGGTTTTTATCGCCCGTTAGCCAACGTCCCGATCGACGTTCACCGCGTTATAAGACCGAATGGTACACGCATAGCGTATTATTGGAAATGTAAGCGGCGTCGCGCCCGCCAAGACGTCGGGTCGGCGGAACGTGCCGGTCCCGTTTGATGATCGATTCGTGGCGCAGGCGCCGCGCCCTCTGCCAGCCGCTACACTACGTTACAATAATATTGTAGTACGGTCGTCCGGCGAGGTCGTCTGGACCACGCCGGGCCGCCGCCGACGCCACCGCGTCACGGAAACACGGTGCACGGACGCGGTGGCGGAACGGCGTAAGCGCGTATACCGTCCGCCGACATTCGTCCGTGCCGCGAAAGCGAACAACGTTGGCGCTGCACGGAGTACGGCTCGATCGCGTGACGCGACGGCGACGTGTTTTAAGTACAATTTTTTCGTCCGAAAAACCCCTCGGGTACAGTTTGTGGTGTTTTTTTTTTTTTTTTTTTTTTTTAATATTCAATATAAGACGATTTTTTTCTGGCTATTTTGCGCATTTGATACGCCCAAAAGATTTTCGTGAATTTTACGAAAACGTCCGAAATAATGGAATATTTTCGGTCGTGGGAGTTTTTCTTTTTACTTTTGTCGGGACAAAAAAAAAATGAAACGAATAAACTGTTACAAGGAGATTCGACAAATGCCCATAGATTTTATTCCGTTCAAAATAATATTGTTTTTTTGTCATAATTACCAGAATTCTTCACTACAGTTTTTATATTTTAAACTTTATTAAATTTCTTACAACTAAAAGTTAAAAATGTAAAAAGATGGCCGTTTTTCGAAGTACCTAATTTTTAAAAAGTTTGGTTTTTAAAACTATCAATTAGGTTACGTCGTTAATTTTTAAACAATTATTAAAGTTTGTTAAAATTCACATTTATTTCTTGCTAATCAATGTTACATTTTGAATTATATTTTCCAAGCAAAAATTTATTATCTCGTTTAATCGATAAAAAATATATTATCATAAATGTCATATGGATATTATAACCACATTGTAGAGTTAAGTTACTCCATTATACACATAGTACACGTGTAACGTAGGAACGTGATTATGAGTTGTTGACAAAATATGAAAATACTATATTACCGTTGTTTATTTAAAAATGGTAAATACCTATAGCTAATAATTGATAATAATATTATAAAGATACGATGAATGATATTTTCTCATGGAAAAAATGTATGCATGTTATTTAGTAGCGGTTATTTATTATTAATGTAAATAATTAATATTTTAGTAAACTTAAAAAATTTTAGAAAATCGACGACTTTTTAATACCAACATTTTTTTTAAAAATTAATTTATAAAAAATCTATCTTAGACAAGAAAAATTAACAGTTTTACATCTTCTAATTTTCCAAACTCTAACATATTATGATTTGCACATTCACAAATTAGGGTAGTCGAAGATGTATCTTGGTAGCTACCAATTTGTAGGACGGGTTCGGTAATTATGGCTGGCTAGCTCTAGAGATTAAACGCTACTGTCGAGAAAAACCTCATGGACTATACCTCATTTTCTACTTGAGAGTTGAACTGGGACCTCGTAAAATACGCATTTTGACTACTCGACCACAGCCGACCCCTTATCTTGGATTATAAAAAAAAATGTTTAGTTATATAAAATAAAATAAAATATAAAATATAAAAATTGTAGCACAAGATATCTAGTAAGTAATTATTATAAAAGAAAAACAACTTGAAAATATTGACCAGATCAAAAGTTATTGCATAACACTCTGTATAATGTACGATACTATATAATATATTAATTTCTTATGTATAATAAAGATACAAAATACAAATAAGTATCAAAGATACATAAAAAAAAAAATATAGTCTTTCAAAAATGTATTCAACTATATATTCAGTGCTTATACTTTCATTGCTATACCTACTTTACTTAAACAACTATCACACATTTCGAAAAAAAAAGTTTTACTAAAAATAAATTATAGTGGTCAAATAAGGTTTTACCAGTCTTGAAAACCACTTGAAAAGAATATGTATTTTTATACTGGCCAAATGCAGAATTTTCAACGATATGCGTTAAATATACGAGATTATTCAGTACCGGACTTGTGGGAAGGAAACTACATTTATGCTTCTAAATTGCGGACCCAGGATGGTTTATGAAGTTTTCGAGGTTAAAAGGTCTTCCCGTAGTCGCCTGAACCGGAAACTTGACAACAGCAATATGTAAATTTCCGCACCCCTTCCCATGTTATAAATTATAATATCTGAGAAAGACCCAATTATTTCATTTTATAAACAATTCTTTTTCAAAATTTGATTCTTTTATTCTTATTTATTCATTTAAATTTTATTTTATTATATTTAAAACTGTAGAAAATGAGTAGGTACTTCAATGTAATCAGATTTAGCTATGTAATTATTATACGGATATATAAATACACGAGTATATGATTAATTAACTTTAAAATTGATGTATTTGTTTTCATAAAATATTAGATTGATTTGATTCCGGTTCAAAACGTTGATAAGAAAAAAAATATATATGTATAATATACATGAATATTTCCAAAGTATTATTTTTAGAAATTATAATGCAAAAATATACTAAAGTGTAAAAAAACAACCCATTTTATCTTTGCCTAAAATAATATCTGTTTAATACATTAAAATCTGTTTTGAATTTACTCATGAAGATTTCAACAAAAAACGGCGATAGCGAACATAGTAGATCCTATCTTACTTGAGGTGCATTATCGACTAATACCATATATATACTAATACCAGATAATACCATGTCTGACATTTGGCAATCTAACTATTTCAGAATCTGAATTAAATCGATCAGTAGTGTGCCCACTTGCTAGGAATAGTTAGGTTTGGAGTTGATTCCTTCTGTTCATCTAAATACGTACTTCCATCAACCTGTTCATTATGTAACACAGGTGATTGATGTGATAAGCATTCGTTGAACTAGCATAGTACCATTCTACTGAGTATATCCTATATGTGTGTCGTGAGAGTTTATAACCGTCCGGCCTATCAACATAGACCGACTAGAACTTCTATCAAAATAAATGTAAGTGGATTTATATTCACCTTCAGTTTATCATTCGTTATATTTCTACTATATAAAGTCGTGAAATCTACGAAATCGTAGGTAATAAATAGGCGCGATGCATAAAATTATATGCGTTATATCATTTTCATTTAACACCTAATTTAATTTCGAATACGACGTCGCGTATATATGCGTAGCAGGAAGTCTATATAAAAAAAAGTAAGTTTCACTTTCAATAACAATATCATTCAAATTCTCATATATATACGAAGAAAATTTTTTCAAAACATCATAATATTATTTACTGTCTTTTTCATTTCGACCAAAACCAAAACCAAAACCCGTCTAGTATACTACGATATATACCTACTTTCCCATTTTTCCAATTATTACCATTATACATAGTATATATTTATACTACTTTTTATCTGTATATTATAATATACTATTTTATTTCAACGCCATACCTATTTGTCTTCCTTCCATTTCACGACACTCTACTTTAGATTTGATTATTTTTTGTAATATAGTTTTTTTTTTAAATTTAAAATTCATTAAAAACATTATTGTAAACGAATGTCTTTTACCGATATTTTACAATTACATTTCCATTAAATTTTAATTTTAATAAAAGTTTAGTTTGTTCCGTTTCCTGTTATTCCGAACTTTAAATCTATTGAGTGGTTTTGGTTTTAATTTAGAAGGGTAAATATTTCGATTATCGATTCAAAAATTTCAAAAATAAAGTTTTGGTGTTGGTTTAAGTAAATATCGGTCCTTATATATAATAATATAAAATTATATATATTATATATATTTTTTGTAGTGGAAAGAAGAATAATTAGAGATAGTAACCGAAAAAATATAAAATACTCTAAAGATTAAGTAATGTGGACTATGATTAATTATTAATTTTAAATTTTTTATTATAATTTATGAATACCACCTATATATGATGTATATTGTAAATTAGTATCAATGGTTGTTGAATGCAGTGGTATAATTGTTACCATTTTATAGTTATAGAGACATAATTGATAAATGTATTAAAGTTTAAAGAAATAATTTTTGGAAAATTCAATAGTTTAACTGAAATATCCATAGAAACATTGTGTCGGATAACATCGTTATTGTTAAATATCCATTATCGACTTACACTCTTAAAAATAATAAATAAAGATTCTGGTCGGATTTCAATTTTTAAAATGTTCAATTTCCAATACCGGTATATTAAATTTAGGATCCAAGCCCTGATTTAACGTATGTTTTATTGGTCTATGGAAATAATATTTTTTGACTGAATATTACATAAAGTATATATGAAAGCTACTATAATATACGATGTGCTATGAATAACGATAAATAAATAACTCTCGAGCCGAGATTGATTGGGAGGGACTCGATGCGAATTCGCCGGGAGTCAAATATTTATTATTTCATTTTTTTACGTCCATTATTAATTGACAGGATTCAGACGAATGTAAATAAAGATTTTGTCTCATTGTAAATATACATTTTAAAAGTACATAAAGAATCCGTAGGGGTAGTATATAGTGAATAATATATATATTAACTGCAGTTTCTTTAAAATGCAGTATATACTCACACGAATTGTCATCCATCATCGTAATATCAAACAAAAATCCAACACCGTGTAAAAATCCCATAAAACTATTGTTATTACATCAGTTTGTAATTATAAAAATATCAATATACCAGAGGTGATGCTTTTTTGAACGTTGGGTATAGTTTGCTGGTAAGTATCCTTTGGGTAAATTGATTGATTTATCCTCACACAAGTCACAGGTTGTCTGTTTCATGATGATAATATATATATATATGTATTATAGTATACCAGATACTAGTCAGAAAATTATTGTTTAGGAATGGGGGTTGTCTAAATTGTATTATACTTATATCTTTTGACTACCTGAAAAAAAATAGTTAATTGAATTCGTCTCTTTTTCTATAAAGATTGTCGAAAATTTCACGGGAAATTTATCACCATAAATGACCTGTACTCAATTTTGAGTAAGTACATATAATAATATACTTCAGTTTTTATAAGTCTTGATCGCTTGTATAAAATTATTAGTGATGGAAAAATGTATATTATCCATAGATTCGGGAAATTTTTTATAAATATTATTAATATATAGTAAATTAAAGTCCAAAATGTTTCGTTGGTTTTTTGAATACTCACAATATTACTAAAAATACGTACCTAATTTTGTATACAATTTAAAGTCTGAATTCTAGATTCATCAGATTTAAAAAATTCAGATTCCTTGAAAATCTGTAAATTTATTATGTTACAATTATAATATTTTGGTATCAATTATAACGTCGTTCAATTTTAAAATTGTATACAAATCACAAAAATTGTATTTTATTTCCATTACTTATAAATTGTAATATATGGTTAAAAATAATTTAGCATTTCAATTATAATTATATTTTATTTCCAACAATTATTGTTCCATCCATTTATCATAATACAAAGTTATAAAATGTTAAAAATATTATTCATAAGTTAAACTTTGGATGTTCGTTGAGAATTTAATATTATGTACGGCAAAAGGAAAATTTTCTAAAATAAATGAAAACTATTATTGAATTGCATGTACTACTAGAAATCTAACAATTTATTAAAAATATATATTTAAAAATAGGCCTAATATTAACTGAACAATATAAAGGTATATGCGAACTGAAGTTTAGAAACAAGATTTTCATATTTTATTTTGACTTTATTTTTTGTTGTTTTTTTTTTTAAACGGCGTCAAGATACTTATTAATACTATTGTATTAACTTTTTTTTGTATTGACTTGAAGAAAAAAATAAATAGACGTGCAATAAACTAATTATATTTATTTTTTTTTTTATGAACTTAATTGAAATAAAATATTAATAATTTACAACTGGACTTTGAGTAAAAATGTATGACAATATTTACTCAGTATAATTAGTTCCAAATAATAATATACAAAAAATCTCTCTAACTCTGCACATACAATTAAATTGGAAAATCGTACAATATATATAAAACATTTTAGCCTAAGGCTCGGATATTGATAACCAAAACCATCAAGGAAAATGTCGTTAAAAAATGCACTTACGACTTGTTAATTAAAAAAAAAAAATGAATAAACTTCCCTTAATTTCAAAATGTTTATAGTATAGCCATAAAATATATATTATAATTAAAAATTTGGCCGTAAAAGTATTAAATTTTGAATAAAAAAATAGTAATATAATTGTATCTATGAAATATTATACCATTAAATAGAAAAACGTTTTATTGTGTATATATAATTTTTCACTTATATTTTCAAATCCCTATGTATTTAAACAACTTATATTTTAATTCAATTATATTATAATAGAATATTCAATAATATATGCTACGAAATTTTTAATTTGGCCAAGTTTTTTTATACCTTTATTAGTGGCTTTGTATTATACATATATTATAATGAAATATATGCCACACTGCAGTAGTCGTGTAAAAGTTTTTTTATATTTTTTAATCGAACCACTGCGACAAAAATCAATAATAATTCGATTCCGCCATATTATAATGAATTCCTTTGTTGTAAATAAAAAGAGAAAAACGAAAATGAGGTCGGATAAAATCTAGAAATTCTTCTGCCAAAAACTCGCAAAAATTAAATAAAGAATAATAAAGAGGAATGCGTATAATTGTGAACGATGGGTTTAAAGTTTTCCCCTTCACAATTTCACTCTCCGGGTTAGTAATGTGCGAATTGTTCGGAGATTCGCTAAATTTTGTTTTTAAATATAATAGAATAAAAACTTTACGAGTGACGACGCAATAGACGAAATCAAAAAGCGTTCTTTTCCTGGCTTTAACATATTGTATATATCACAGTCGTATTGTATATATATATATATATATATATTTATATATGTACTGGAGAAATATATCCAATCGGTTTTTCAAATTTATCGTACTAGGGCCTATTCAAGTTTTACGTAAACGTCTGTGTAGTCATGTGTTGAATTTCAATGTGCTAACATTTACTGACAAGAAAAATGGTATGGAGTCAAAACTATGCTGACGTAAACAAATTAAAAATAATTTAATTTAAACAGGGAAACTGTATTTTTTGAGAACTGGTGATCAAAACAATTTAAAATTATTTTTTCTAAATTTTAAGGGGGCGGGTAATCCGACTTATGCTGGCCTAAATAAGAGTGAGGAATGATCTGACGTCTGTAGACTATTGGAATGACAAAACGGTCGGATATTCGTAAAAATAATAACAAATTCAAACAAGTATTTATTATAAAATATAATAGAATATTTAATATATAAATAAAATGTCTATATGTTATAAAAATGTATATAAAAAAAATAATGAGCCTACAGTATTCGTAAAAAGATTATAGGAAACAACTAGTTTAGACCGTAAGTCATCATCAGGTTAGAAAAAACCTAATGGTGACTTACTCTAAGCATATTTCATTTTTATATATTGTTTTTTTTATAATATATATATTAATTGAACATTATTCATATTGTAATTTTAAATAATATATATTTATGTTTAATTTTGTAAGAGCATTAAATTTTTTAATTAATTAATTTGTAATTTTTAATTTTATAGTTTTAAATATATTAACAAGTCGTACTGAGCTTGTGTATATTTTTAAACCTACATATTTATCAACTCCAATATACATGAATTTAAAATTGAAAATTGAAAGTAAATTGAAAATTTATGAAACATATAAACCCTGTCAAATTTTTATTTCTTATAAAATAATGGGGAATTAGGTAGATGTGAGGATTCTCTTATTCTGCTACCTATTTATTATATATTATAATAATATCTTTTCAAATTGCTGGCAATGCAAACCTCATTTCATCTTAAATAATACAAAATTCAAAATAATAACAAAATATTATTAAAGGTGAATTTAAACACAAACACCTTTGTGGAAATATTTCTGTTTCAACTTTCAAATATATAATATATTTTCTGAAAGCTTTAAAACATTTTAACAATTAAAACTAAACTTCAATTTCAATATTGGTACTATTTATTATATGTCATATCTTAAATTTTAGTGCTCTAACACTATAACACTTAAATTAGGTACATTATATTATTTTCTTATTTAATCTGCTTTGTTATAACATTAAATATAGTGAAATATTTTAAATCTTTTAAAATAAGTTGGAAAATTAATTTCTATAAATAAATTAGATCCTGAAAAAATCTGGGCTGAATTTTGAAACTATAAAATAAATTTATCAACATGTTATAGCTATATAATACACACGATCAGTGTCTTGACTCGAATCAATAAGACATTCAAATAGGAATTTAATCAATATTTGATGATTGATACAGTAATAAATAAACGTTTGTATTACATATTTATATATAATAATATATATATTTTTTTGGAAAATTTTTGGTAAATGTTTTACTAAAATTCCTATTGAAAACTCTGGTACACTAATCAGTTAATATGATTTAAGTGGTTTTAAAACATAGACTAACATTATTATTATGTGTAAAGTATTCCGAGAAACAATCAACAAACAATTATTGAAATTTTATCTGAATTTGAATTTAAATATTTTGTTGTTTTTTTTTCAATGTAATACCGTTATTATAATTACAAAAATTTAACTGAAATATAAATAGTTCATTAAATTATATTTACAATATACCTATTGTATAGTATAAGAAAAAATAATGAAAATTTATACAAAAAGTAAATTTATATTTATTGTTATTAAATGTTGTAATACAACGAATAAAAGTAATAAACTTTTTCTATTTATCAATCTTGTCCACCGGGGAAATAATATTATTATTCATAAGATTATGTTTATAATCAAAATAAATTAAAATTTTGTTTTTATACATTTCCAATGTTTTTAAAATGTTTTTTTTTACGATATACGTTTATATTCATTCAATTTTGTCTAAAAATATCTATATATGATATGTATGTATTACCTACTAAATAAAAAATATAATTAGACGAGCTACATACATAATACAATAAAATAAAGAGTAATAATAAAACGAAAAGACGATTTTTTATTATTGTTGTAATTATTATCATTATTATTATTATTATTATTATTATTATTATTATTATTATTATTATTATTATTATTATTACTATTATTATTATTATTATTATTCTATGGGTAATGTAGTATAATATACTACAACAGTATGGAAAAAACAAGTGTCGTATTTACCAAATATTCAACAAGCGGTTAAGGACATGAAGTATTGTTTACAGGAAATCCTGCCATCACAGGAAGCAAAACTAAATCCTCCTTGACTCGCATTACGCATTATATTATATTCTATATTTTAACGTACACAATATTGTATTAATTGTTATCAGATTTTTTTGAACCGTAAATTAGTATACGAAATTCATAATACTTATATATTTTGTTTCTATTTAGTATTTATATCCGTATAAAAATATACTAATATAATGAAATATATCAAATAATTAATATCATAATCGATAATTACGAAAACAGAAATGACTTTCCAGTGAGCAGTGGGAAAAATTTTCCATCATATCACTTGAACTTCAATAACTTTAAAATAGATGGCGCTATATCTGAATGCATGTTTAAATTCAAATCAAAATTACCCATTTGTCTATGTATAAATAATATCATAGTTTTCAGGGGATAACAAGAAATGATTTTTTTTTTTTGTAGGTGGGAAATTATTTCCCTATACCCTATAATGAGATTATGTTAAATAGGTAGGTATATTTTAAAATACAATTAATTTATTTATGTTTAAAGTTTAGGATACCTAAGGCAATTGTAAAATATATGTATCGAGGTTCAGAAAACATAACATTTATAATTAACTACCTAGTTAAATTCAAGGTTATTAGATATATTTTTTAATAGTTAAAAAATAAAAGTTAAAACCTGATATAAGTTAATCAAAAAGCCCAAAAAGGTAATATATTTTATCCGTGGTACATAAAATGAATCATTTTTGTACTCATAATAACACAGTAAGAGTTAATTTTAGATAAAAACAGATATTTAAAATAATGAAATATGGTAGTTAATACATTTTTATTTTTTTTTTAATATATTTTTTTTTAATAATTAAGAAAAAATTGTCTATTGTTTGTTTTAAAAACCTTTTGTTTTTGAAAAAAAAAACAAAAGTTTACTAGAATTCTTTAAATAGATAATTAAATAAGTTTATATACACAAGTTTAACTATTAAAATTAAAAAGTGGATAACAACCTACACTTTCAGATGATTTTTAACTTATTAACATAATGCTCATTATTGCATTGTGTAAAGTTTTGTTTAGACTACACTGGAAGGTAAAAAACACGTGTATCTATTATTTTAACATAGAGTAATTTTGATAAGTTTAATATAAATTGTATCTAGTATAAAAAGTAATATTATATTTGTGTCCTGCAATATGCAATTTCAAATATTTTTATTTATTACGTTTTAATTATTATTATGTGTTTATATTTTTTTATTTAACAACTTACTCATAAGAAATGTATCAATTTGAAGTAAATTTATGGCTGTTTTATTTTTTAATCTTAAAATGCACTAAAAATATCCTTTTCTTACCTCATATTTTTACCAGTAATTCGTTCAAATTTCAATCAATCGATTTATGACATTTTAACCGGGAGTAAACAATGTGCAGTATGTAGCCAATATAGCTTTTTATAGAAAATAAACACACTATCATTTTGACATGAAAATAATTACGACAATAAATAATTGAGTCGTATTTTTACGTACATTGGTAGTAGGCTGGTGGATACTAAAACATTAAACTTTGTAATTCAATGGGCTTGAATCTTTTTATTCTCGTTTAATCAAACTACTGTAAAGAGGAGGAACATTATATACGTAATCAACATCGTGACATTTACTTATGGTGTTTGTTTTGTTTTCACTTATCCGACGGTCTCGTTAAGCCCCGTAGCTATATAATTCGTCCCGTCAAATAACGATAAATTTTCACTCGAGAAAAAAGTTTCTGGAAACGAAAAACACAAGTTATAAACCTACAGCTAGTACAACAGTATAGTAAAATGACAAAAACTCTACCTATATATTTCCTGTCGTATGTCTTGGATCCGTTATAAAACTATTAGATAATTCCGTTATCAGCTCTCGTAAAATTGTCACGCATTTCTCCCATTCAAGCGTTATCGTAGCTGGCTTAAATGGAAAGCTCCAACCAAATAACAATCCGGTGAACTTTGTAATTCTATAGAAACTGTTTACAATGCAAATAATAATATTTGTTTTCACTGTATTTGATATGATAACACGAATGTTATAGTAATGTTGGTTATGAAATAATAATGCCATTCAATGATAAAACTCGAATACAGAAATGAACGAAGAATATTAAAATGTGTATAAAAATAAATAGAAAATACATATTTTTAACTTAACATTATTTTAGAATCATATCACGTGCAATTTTAATGCAAAAGATATTTCTAAAAAAAAAAAAAAACAATGAAAAAATGTACATATTTTTTATCTCTCGTTGACATTTTGATCATAAACGCATTGATAAAGGTAATAATGGATAATATTTTCCGGACAATACTGCCAGAAAAGTCTCATGAATTTCGCTCGATACATATTCATTAGACGAGTAAATGTATATTTCATCATTATACCACGATACATTTACTTACTTAAATTTGAGAAGATGTATTTTTAACAAACTTTTCCAAAGTTCATAAAAGTCTAAAAGCAGAATAGGCAAGTTCTGCACTGGGAACACCACTGAATCATGTTAGTATTGTAGGAGCGTTTTCATTCAAACAACCTTATTATGCGATATAAAACTTTATTATTTCTTGAATTTTCTAATTTACATATCTCATGTGTATTGTTATAGTTCGTTCGACTATTTTTCATCACCTAGGTACCTACCTAACGTTAAATTTTATAAAACCAATGGTTTTTACAAGTGATGTAAAATTTCATGAAAATTTTAAAAGTAAGTGTACTTTTATTATTAAATACTTTTAGTTATTTAACAATAAAAGTACGGATATTTTAAACTTGAATTTTAATAATATATGTTATTGAGTTTAAAAAACTTGAAATTTTAAAATGATCTAAACCAAAGCTTAAAACCGGTAACCAGTTTTTCACGAAAACCGGTTAAAAACCCCTGTTGTAGAACCGAAAACCGCTTGTCGGTTTTCATTTTTAAATCTAAGAAGCGGTCATCGGTAACCGGTAACTGAAAATTATATTTTGGAATTTTTAATTTATCGCTTATTGTTTTATGATATTACCGGTAATTGTAACGGAACCGATAACCCATGTTTAAGTTGAAAAAAAAACTGCTAACCCTTTTCTAAGGTGAAAAAAAAATCATTATTTAGGTATATATTATTATATTATTAATATTATTTGTTTTATCATGCCTTCATCATTTTTACTTAGTATTTTTATTTCTAACATTTTAATCTTTATTTTATAAAACCTCATACCTATTATTGTATTATAATTAATATGACATTTAGTTATTACATTTTAATAGTAGATACATATCTATACATTATATTATATATACATATAATAAATAATATCTATATAAATATATGTATGCTCTTGGGTTTTCAGTCGTCATTAATAAAATATAGCTGGCGTAATAATAAAAAATGTAAAAATAGTCGTCGATGTTATTTATTGTTATTGTTTTCTACTTCCCGTCAATTGTCATATTATGCTATTCTGTGTACTAAACATGAAGTAAGTATGCAAAATTTTGAAAATATCAATATTTTCGAAATATTTTTAGAAGGTTTGGCAGAAAATATCTTGTAAAAAACATTGTTGTACCATTTAAAAATTATTTCGATTTCAAATACTTACTTAAATACTAAATATATTTAAAGTATTTGGGAAATATTGTATATTTATATGAACTATATTCCGGTGTATCAAACGCACGTGCAAGCGAGCAGCGGTGATTTTTGTAGGTAGTAGAAAACTACTCAGCTCACTACATAGCTCGTTTGAGCTACCGGTGAAATTACAACATATTATATTTTCTATAAATAATACGAACACAATAATAATATACAATATATTATAATATGTGTTTTATATAATATGTACCTACCTTATACCATAAACTAGGATATACCTATGCCTTACGTTCATGCCTTATACCTATATATATATATATATATAGGATAGGGATGCCTACAGGGATGCCATTACATATTCATCAATAGGTAGTAACTCATATGGTAATGCGTCTGTCTTTGACGCAGGTTCGAACCCCAGTTGGGAAAAATAAATTTGTGGAAAAATTTACGGAGCATGGGACAACGGGGGCGGGCCCACTAATAATAATATAAAAATAATGGATTGCCGAATGCTTTCTTTTCTTTTTTTTTTTTGATTGTAATATTTTTGTAATATTATACATTCAATATTTTCAAAATATTGTCAAAGTATAATTTTTCTGTATGGGATATTAATCAGCTGATGGACTTATTTGAGATTGATAAAAGCATTTTTGATATTATTAATATAATTTTATTAGGTTTATATGCAGGTACGATTGTGAAAAAATCGTTGTTTATGACCATTATTTTATAATTTTTATGAGTTCCTTCTAACTGTTATTATATTGTCAAACACAACGAAGTTTACTTTATCATAGGATTTATTTTCTAAATAATTGTAATAATCGAACAAATATTCCGAAATCGGAAAACAGAGACCAAAAAAATGGACGACGAATAGTCATAAGTCATATTATAAAGGGTTTTGAAAAGCCTATTTAAATTGTATTCAACTTTAACTGTTTTAAAAATTTAGAAGTGGCTTAAAACCAGTAACCGGTTATTGGAAGTATGAAGTTGTGTTAAACTAAAAAGCAGTTATCCTAAAAATTAGGAAACGGTTTTAAGCCGAAAAGAGGTTTATTTAAAAATTAAGAAGCGGTTTTTAACCGATAAGAGTAAACCACTTATTTTTAAATATTCAAAGAACCGTTTTATTAGATATATATTTAAAAAAACCGCGTAATACCGGTTACCGGTTCTCGAAATTTTTTCTGTTACCGCTATTTTTGGAAGTGGTTTTAAGCTCTGATCTTAACATTCATTGAACAACACGAACGGTACAGTCAACTGTTATAACCTCATGTAAATAAATATTTAAAAAAAATACATTTACAATAAAATCAAAATTTTTTGATTTTTTGAATGACAATTGAAAATTTCTGTGAAAAAAATAATGTTTAAGCTTACATTACATCTCTAGTATTTGCAATAAACTACTGTACAGTGTACACTCAGTATGGGGTTTCTTTATATCGTTATACGAATATGAAATGCTAATTAGATGGTTTAAAAAAAAAATTGGGTGAGAACCCTCTTTGTTTATCGTAAGCCCGTGAATTAGTGGCTCACTTTTTGAAATATTTAATTACATATTTGTTTTAAAGCACGGGAAAGCTGAAAATTCCAGTATAGTCCTTTCGGTATCCCTGTAGTCCTTAAACTAGCTCCGATTATCAGCATTTACCTATCATTATTTCGTGTGCCGTGTTTTTTTTTATGTTATTGCAAACGTTCGCGTACCTATAGAATTATACACGTATATAAGCACTACGATAATACCACAAAGATCGTGTGCCAAATATACACAACAGTGACCGACGCCAATACATTTTCCATACGGATATATATATATATATATATACATGTTATTCGAGTAATGATGATCATTTGATTCACCGCGTGTGCGAAGGAAAGGGCGAGAGAGGCGGGAAATACTAAATAAATAATTCGTGTCAATAAAATGACCTTAGAGACGGATTCAGTTATCTCCACGACGAAGGTTTCGTATAAACCGCTTGCAGGTGCCCATATAGAAGAAAACGATTAATAAACGAAACGGTGAGGAGGTTTCGACGATTTTCTAAATAAAATACCCGAGATTAATGATTAATCGTTCGCGAGTTTGTGCACTATATATACCTTTATTATTCAGAGTGATTTATCTCGTTTTCCATTTTTTGTACGACGTGCCTGATTTTATTGTTCACGATTCCAACAATTCTAAAATCTTTAAGCGGTGGAGAGAGGGATCACCATATAATTACTTACGGTCACCATCACATTAATTTTAATAGACAAAAAAAAAAAATACTTTCCAGTTCCAATCATCAATTATCCGAAATAATTCTTTGGAATTTTTCCGGATTAAAATAGTTAATTATCTAATTGATAAGTAATTAGATAAGTACTATTTTTAGATTATTTCTGGAAAATATCAACCATTTAACCTCTACGTAATTCGCTTAAAAGTCAACCAGATTTTATGGGAAAATATATGATTACCTGCTCTTATTTTTTTTTTAAATACCAATATAGTTATCACCAATAATATACATTAAAATATTAATACAGTTTGTTATGTTGTTTAATAATGTAGTTTCTTTACACAAAACGAATATTTTTGACAATACCAAAAATTAAATACCTAATTTGAAGAGAGATAGGTGGTTTAGACGTTATAAGCACGCATCGAAAACTTCTTATCGCGTCTATATTGTATTATTGTACACATATGATATATTTTTACACATTAGGTCGGTTTCACGTGGGAATTTTACTATATAAGTTTATAGTTTATAGGTCACACATTTAAATTACCTATATTAACCTAAATAGAATATTTGACGGCCGATACTAATATATAACATAATTAGGTAACTACCCATGTATTTTTAAAACAGATAAACGACGGATTTCATGTAGACAAAAGTATAATTATTATAAACATGAAGTAATATACATAAACTATTACTTCAAGTACATTTATTAAATTATCTGATTCTATAAACCACCCACTTGCCCTGAAATTGAATTTTGAATACGCATCTGTGAAAAATATTATAAACATATTGTATTTCAAACAGCCGAAACTCAAAATAATTTTCGGCCAACGAGAAATGATTTGAAATAAACATTTATATATTTTATCAAAATTATAATTCATAATAGGTCTTCTATTTCAATTATTTTTTCATATTTATTTAAAATATAAATATGTTTACTAGGATATTTAATAAATAATTGTAAATAAATGTTTATTAAATATTTCATTTTAAATATAAAACTGAAATATTTATTCAATATTTAATAAACACTAAAATTAAAATATTGGAATTTCAATCAAATTCCATTATCTTCAGAAAATGTTGTGTAGGTTAGTTTGTTCTTAGCATGGTGCATCATAGATTTATTCGAAAGGACCAAAAGTTAAAATATAATGTCTGCTTTGTTTGGTAGGTAAACAAAACTCGAAATAAAATAGGACTTGAGGTGTGAGTTAATTTTGGGAAAACAATTATACGTCATAGTCCATTTAGAATAATATATATAGTCTGATAAACGTAAACCCTACTTTGTTGTCAATATTACAAAAACGATAAGAAAAAACCTATTCCGAAAAGGCGGAAAATGGAATTAGTTTTTAAGAAATTGGATTATCGTAAACAAGTGAAATGATTTAAAATGCAGATTCAAATTCAGAAAAAAAATTTTAGGGATATTTCCCATAAATAACAATTGGAACATATAAATATTGTGAAAATATTTATTAAACCATATATGTATCCAAAAAAACATTGTGGTATCGTATTGAAAATAATTTATAAACAAATATTGTAAATTAAATATTTCAGACATGTGTTAAAAATATGTTCATAACAATTTATAAAAACCATATTTCGGATAAACCTATTGTAAAATAATAAATTATGAAAACAAGAATATTCAAATATTTTAGATATGTGTTTTATTCAAATTCAAGACAATATTTTAAGAACCGTAATTTAAAAAAAAAATTGTGAAATTATTTCTTGAACATTGTGAAAAAAGTGTATTTAAATAATAAAAAAAATTAAGTTTTATTTTAATTAAATTATGTTTTAAATAATATTTAAAATTCAATTTTAACGTGGTATAGAATTTTTAATTGGAGAAAAGATGGATAAAGTAGAATATGTTATACTACGTTATTACCAAAGCGGCAAAGAAATGTTTTTAAAATATAATTACGATTATATATATAATTAGGTATCGAGTTCGATTCCATATGACGAGATCGAAATTTCTTTCGAATTTCCATCGCCCGTCGCTATGGGGAGAAATGTGGTTGGACTAGACTTAATTGGGGGCTAGAAAACCTTTCTGTCTTCTTTCTCTTTCTCTTTTTTTTTTTGTGTAATTCAATATTGTGATTAAATGTTCTCACAATGTTTTCATGAAAGGTTGCTACTAGTGACGTATTTAGTGGGGGCTCAGGGAGTAAATTTTTCCAGGGCACTAAAATATTGATTCTTATTAAGGAACACAGTGTCGGTGTAGATTTTAATATTTTTAAATAGCAATATTATTAATTAATTTAATAAAAAATTTAAAAAAATTCATTATATTTTAAAGTTTTCGATTATCTCTTCTTATGATAATAGATGGAAATTAATTAAGAAATAAAGTCTTAGTATTATGAGTAGTAGATGAAACAACTACAAATTACTTTTCATTTAATGGCTTTTATCTAAACTTGGATAACTCAGATTTCTCTAAATAGAAAAGACTTTATACAAAACGTATTCATGGTGTTCAGCGTTCCTTGTATAGTTATTTGAGTATCTGATTTGATCACAAATTGTTGGTGTATTCTAAAAATATTTGTAACATTTATTGTAACTGTGTCGTATATTTGAAAGTAAACCGTTTTTTGCTACAGTTAGTTTTAGTAATTGGAAGAATGAAGATGAAAAAAATATCGCATCGTGAAAATTCGATTACTCTTAAATCTTGCATTGTTAAAATATCACAACAAGGTTTTGAAGTAGCGTGTATAGATAAACAACTAGTTTTACAAGTGGAAACAGAAAAAATATATTGGAAAAGGTTTTGACAAGATTAGCAGCTGTTTTAAAATATTTATGTACTCGAGGATTGTCAATAAGAGAAAATGATGATCAATTTAACCTTACTCACAATGGTATTTGTATTATGAGTTTAGAGAGCTCGTAGCTGAATTCAATCTAATTTAAATACAAAAAGAAACACATCTTATTTATCACTTGAAACTTTTGAATATTTTGAAAAAATTATGGTTGAATAAGTAAAAAAAAAACTATAGTGAATGAAATTAGAGCCACAAAATATTTTGCTATAATTGTAGATTCCACACCTGAAATATCTCATACTGACCAACTGTTTAGATATGTAAATATGAATGATGATCTTGTTGAAAGATATTTACAGTTTTTGCTAATTCAGAGCATAAGTCTAAAGATTTAGTTAATGCAATTTTTTATGGTACAAGAAGAAAATGATTTAAATATAAAAACTGTTGAGTACAATCGTACGATAATGCGTATAATATGTCAGGATATACTGTATACTTCTAACTTCTAGATAGAATAAAAGAAGTTTGTCTCCGTGCAGTTTCAATACCATGCGTGCTGCACTTACTTTCAATAAACTTAATCAGTGAGCCGCTGTACATAAACAGAATATTTTATAAATTTTCTTCAAAATCTATACACATTTTTTTTCTTTTTCAACTAATTATTGGAAAGTATTACATGAAAACAGAAATATTGACGGTAAAGAAATTGTCAGATACATGGTGTGACCACGATGCATATTTGAGTTTTTCGTGCAACGTGAATAGAATTATACCGTATTAAATATCTTGATAAATAATCCAGAGGAGAAACTAAACACTAAATGTAAAGCAAAGGTTTGTTAAAAAATGAGAACAATTTGGAAATGAGTATACTTTTATCTCTTTAGAATAATGTGATACAACTGTACAAATGAAAAATTTCAGAGTGTATTTTAAGTGTAAATTAAGAGTGTAAATTAATTTAACAATAGCTGTTTCTTTATATAAATAGTTAATAAAATATATTGAAAACTTACGAAATAGTTGTTCATACTATCAAAATTTAGGTATAGAGAAATATTAATTTGAACAAAAAAAAAAAGAAAATGCTTTATGGTTAATCAAATTAAAATAATACTACATTTCTAGATAAGGATCCATTCAAAATAAATACTTACATTGTTTTAATGGGCTCTTTACCGAAATAAAAAAATTAAAAGTGCTTATACTATGATAAACTTGAATTTTGGTTTTTTTGTTTCATATAACTAAATTAATACTCTGCGTGGAAATAGAAAAAGCTAAAAAATTAACAAAACAATAAAAATAACCTGAGGATTTTAGTTGATCATTTGAAATGAATGTATCCATTTTTACGGTCATTTATATGAAAAAATGAAAAACTAAAATTACTAACTAACTAAAATAAAAATTACTGAAAGATCCTAATATATCCGGGGTCTATCTATATGTGAAAATAGCATTACGTATTTATTTATGCTATCCTGTATCTAATTTCTCTGCAGAACATTAATTTAGTACACTAAAGAGAATAAAATCCTGCTTAAGATCAACCATGAATGGTAACAAACTTAATTTATTGGCTATAGATACTGAACATTAGAAATACCAAAGTAATGTAAATATAATAAAATTATTGATATCTTTGCAAAATATTTTAATCTTGTATATGCTAATAACATGTTAAAGTTAATATACACTAATATATAAGTAGTATAATCCAAATTATACTACTTATATATATATATATATATATATATATATTATATATTAGTGTAAAACTGATTTGTTTTGACATGAACATTTAATACATTTTTGGAAGATTTTTGGAGCGATGTTTCTAGCCCATATAATTAAGCCAATGATGTTATTCGAAAAAAGGCACTAGTTGATTAAGGACCTAGGGCGCCAAAATCCTAAATACGCCACTGATTGCTATAATATCAAACTGACTATATTGCTTCAATTCTGTATTTCTCTAACATAGATATGTTGTCAAAATATTTTGAAAATACAACTTACTTAGAAAACAAATATAACATATTTTTAAACAATATTATAATAATACATATCTAAAATATGGAATTATTATATGGATTATTAGGTTATTATAGGTTGCTGAGTTAAATAATTTTCGTTTAAAAAAATCGATTTAAGTTTTCAAATTACGACTTACGGTTTGGTTTCCTATATTTCAACTGACTCTCAAATTTTACACATATTTAAATTTTTTGATACAATTTTCAGGAAATATTTTTGGAACTTAGATTTTGAGGAACTCAACTATTGGTTAAATAATTTATATGATTTAATATTTTATTTTTAAGACCCTCAAGTTATCGGGTTGTTTGAGTAGTAGTTTTAAAGAGATTTTTTGATAGCAAATTTATTTTAGATCATTCTAGAAGTAATTTATTGATTCCTCCCAATAGTTTTATTAAAGTGTAAAGGAAAATTATCTTTTATAACAGAAATATTTTTGAGAAAAATGACATACAAGTATAATGTTACCATGGTATTACTACTATATATTACTATAATAATATTACATATATATATTGACGTTATAAAATTTGAAAAAAAAATGTATATAACAGCAACAGTTACACCGAGTTCCACACAAAATATTTTTATTAAATCGATGACATATCGTTGCTATAAAATTCAATATACCCACTTTCAGTATCCTACCGAAGGAAGTAAGTTGATTTCCATTGCTTTCAAAACTTAAATTTAATTTCAGTTGTAAATACTACTTATGTTGCTTCATATAATAATATTATTAATCTAATATAGTTTGATATTTTCAGAATATTCTTTGCCCTCTATAATTATTATATTTTATATTAATTATGTATATTTTAAAGGAAATTTCCATTATTTTTGAAATATAAAATACTGTACTCTATACTTCAAGATTATCTTCACAGTATATTTCCAATAATAATTGTAAAATAACGATCACAGCAAATATCATTGGCGGTATTTATATTTCACAGCAATGCATGTTTCCGACACCTGACACCTAACTAAATTTTCACGCTCTCAAAGGTCACAAAAGTATCGAGAAAAAAAAGAATGGTTTTACGGTTAACCATTAATCATTGTCGATTTGGTGTTTAAAACAACAACAAAAACAAATAAAGAATTTCTTATTTTTAACTCCGTACAATATCAATCAGAGCAAATTAGTGTACAAAACATAGTAACCCAAAAATCCTATAAATATACAAGTATTTTTATATATTATAAAATGATTAAAATACGATTTATAATGAACAAATTGAAATAGTAGACAAAAAAGTATACTATCAATTATTTTTTGTTTTTTTGTAAAAATGTTTGAATACACTATGTTGTAAATTTTAACTTATAAGCTATATTTAGATATTAATTTGTCATCATTTTAGACTAATTTATAGGAATTACTCGTCCACAATTATACTATCAAAAAAGCCAACCTGACCCTATTCGCAATCGCAATTCATCGATAAGTTAAGTTACTTTTATATTACAAAATAATAAATAATAGATTGCTGTTTGCGCAAAATATCTACTAACGTTTATTGTTACTTCCAACAAATAATATTTGTGTCAAAAAAGGTCTAATTTTACTAATATTATTTTGAAGTATTGCCAGTAACTTTTCACATATTATTTATTATTATAATAATATATATGAATAATATATATTACACCCATTATTAAATGTCATTAAAATGTCGCTATTATATTACTTATAATTATTATCACACAATTTTGTACAAAGTATATTTTATTATTGTATTTAGTTGATTGATTAATTTTATAAATACATTAAAAATTCTGTATGTTTAAATTAGACATTTGGTCTATGTGTAAACAAACAAATATCGTTTTGGTTAAAATATAAAAATCGTCAATTTTCATTTGAACCTGAGAAAAATATATATTAATACCTATTAAAATATTTACAAACATTGATATTATATTAATATCTAGGTATGTTTAACAAATAATATATTAAGTTATATTTAAGTATATACATATTTTCATATTTTTACTATACCGAAATTATTATCGTTATTGACCTACGTATATGAAATCCGGTTATTTGTATACTTCAGTTGAATTGAAAATATTTATTTTGGCCAAAACGATAATAATACTCGGTTTTTACGTAAAAAATCTATTAGTGTGATTTTGAAGATATTTTTTTAGAGGGAAGGGAAGGGGCAAACGGTTTAAGTATATTTTATGGTTCACGTGTTGGAGTAGATATAACTTCTCGTCGACCTACACCTACCCAATTAATGTGCATAACCAACGGATCACCGACCACGATAAGGATCTGCGCAACGGACATCGTAAGGCGATCTTGAAATTCGTCAAAAATTGTCCTCGTAGACTGCAAACTACATACATCCGTATAGCGTATAATAATCAAAGGAAATTTTTTTAAAGGGTTTAGTTTTAATATCATTTATAATAATTGTTAGGTACATTACATAGTTGTAACTATAATCTACGACTAAAGTTTTAATTTTCGAGAAAATGAGAAATTATATAAAAAATATTGAAAATCCAATCATACACATTGCATTGTATTATATTACACACACTATTGTCATGTATAAAATTGTATGAAGGGATTGGGAAAATACTTATTTTGAAAAAATATGTCTAATATTTTCATATTACTACTTTTTAATGACAATATTCTATCTAAATAGTACATATTATAGCAAAGTCATTTTTATATTTTTTTTACTAGAGTCACGTTATTCCTGGAGTATTAAATATATTAAATAATATAGTAAATATATATTTATATATATAGTAAATAATTAAGTATTTTATACAAAGCTCTGCCAGAATGGTTTCATAGAAAATAAAAATTTAACAAATTTGATATATGAGTATCTTGCCTCAAACATCAAAATGCTTCCCTCTCTTTGATCAACTTTTTTAGTTTTCTTTCTTAAAATATTTTTGAAAATGTTATTGATTTGTTTACTTTTTTAATAAGAAGGTTATCAGTTTTTGTAGTGGTTCATAAAAAAATAATCTTTATAATATATTATCAATGTAGTTATCAAACCGCATATAGGTACACGACTTTTTATATTTAAAAGTGAGTTTATATTTATATCGATTCATAAAGTTTCATCCAGTAAATATAATTATTAATTACGTACATTATTTATTCATCTATATTTTGTAAAGTTAAATAATTAAAATTTTCTAATTAAAAAGAATCAAATTATAATATATTTATTTCAAAAATAGGATTCAAAATAAGCCAGATCACTTTAATTTTTTTTTTTTTAGGATACCTAGTTAAAATATATAATCTATTTTATATATATCTAAGACCTTTAACCCAAAAATCTAAAGCATGTCTGTTTTGCAGATTCATCGAGAGAGATAAATATTGCAAACTCAAATTGCAATTGTAAATTGTCTTAATCTTAATATTCTTACGATATATTTTTTTTTCTATACATAATAATTCATAAAAAATAATAACTAATATAAACAATACAATATATGTAAACATTATTATAGTGATAATAAATTCGACATAAAAAAAAAAAAAGTGATAACGAAAATAACCGATTTTTAAATAAACATTTATCCCTCGTAATCTAAAATCACGACAATTCTCGCACTTCCTTTTTGATAAGTAACTTAATAAAGTTTAAATGTTTATACAATAACATTCATATATACAGGAGTAGGTATGTCTAAACTATGCGTTGCTAATGATAAGGTAAAATATCTGCATTGCGGGTTCTAAGTTAGATAATAAATCAGTACCCTGTCTAACGTTAATTATACTTTTGTCACAGTTTGAAAATATCTTGTATAATACCTAATGATATTTTTTCGTCCGTGTTATAAATAATTAATTACTGACTATAAGTTCTAACAGATAATTGATAGCGTTTGAATAAGAGGAGTGTTTTATATACCTACCTATATAGTTTTATATGAATTTTGTCCAATATTGAATAAAAGAAAAAAAGTTGTATTATATGCACATTCAAACCTTCCAGACAAGAGATAATTCCATTTACGAGTACCAAACCGTAAGGTTATTTTTAAATAAAAAATGTTCATCACATCGTTTACAAAAAAATATTAAGTAAAATATTCATGAGTACCGTTAAAATGTTTTTAAACGTTAATTTTCCGGGGCGAAAATTTGTTCAAAATATTATTTTAATAGGCGTTTTACTTTGTGGGAATGTTTTATTTTCTTTTGCCATCTGGAACATATAATAATAACAATATACGATACAATGAACTTGATACAGGTATTATACAATATACACATGGTACGGGTGTATAGAACACGGGACCGTGTCTGATCGAATAATCTTGAGGGTCGTTGAAAATCAAAAATCGGTAATTTTGAAAATTACCATGTTTTTCACGTTCAAATTAATCAATAATTATAGGGAAACGATGTAAAATCGACTTTTGAAAAATTATACAATATTATACGGTACAATAATAACCAATATTATCGTGTTGTATTGTAATTTGTTGTACCTTCTCGTTGCTGTGTACGAAGAAGACAAGTACGAATATGACATGGCAACACGGTCAACGCATTATCGGGCCCCGGCGTAATCCGGACGGCCACACGCACACTACACTACACTACACTGCACTACACTATTCATACACGCACACACGCACACACGCGCACACGCACACATACGTACACGGTCGCGTACCGATTTGTAGTTTACGGGGGGGACGGGGGACGGGGGTCCAATTTTTTATTTATTTATTTTTTTTTTTTCAAACAAAAACCGAAAGAAAAATCGGCGGTGACGAGACCGCGGCGAAAATCGGCCCGGAGAGAAATGCGCGGGGACCGTATTATCGGGCGCGTATCTATTTACGTTATTATTAATATGCCGTACGCGTACGCGATGTGAACGGTATTATCGCGGGGCGGCAGCGGCCACGGTGAAAACGACGGCGGACTGATATCACGCGGACGGCACATGACACGGCGGTATTCGCGAAGAGATAAAACGGGCGAGCGCGCGCGGGGCCCTCCGAGACCCGCCGAAGCGGCGAAACGGCAAGGAGGCCGGGGGGAGGGGTGCATCGTGAAGACACCGAACGGAATAGAAAAAAAAAAAAACAATATTTTTCTACGCGCCGACGATGGACGCGCGCGGACCGCGTTTAACGGGCGGCCGGTCCGCGGCGGACCGCACGGACGTCGCGTGCGACACCGCGATCTTGTGCGTACGTCCGTCCCTCCGCGTATATACAGGTGTTTACGCACGTGTGTGTGTGTGTGTGTGTGCGCGCGCGCGCGCGCGACGAGTATACGTCCGGCCGTGGCAAGAGCGACACCCGTTAAATTTAGCATCGCCAGCCCGAGCCAAATTTCCCATCTCATATTATTACATACGGCGTGCACGATGATGTTATAATAATGTACGACCGTACGTTAAAATACAAATGCTGCGCTACCGACGGACGCGCGCACCCGACGTCATTTCCACGTGCGTAGGTATTTTTACCCGTCTATGAAATATTATTGTATATTTCGGGGGCGGATCCAAAGGGGTTGGGGGGCATAAAATTTCCTACATCCCTCCCCTTTCCAAAAAAAAAAAAAAACCATTAGAGTAGAAAAAAAAAATTAATAAGAAAATAAAAGGTCATCGACTTTTTCTGCGTTCGGGCCGACAAACCTAAAAAGTTTACCGGCTGACATTCATTTACCAGACGATCTCCGTCCCTTAAAACAAATAATTAAAAAAACATCATCCCCCGACCGAATCTCGTATTATTTTTATCAATTTTTTTGCTATATTACTGAAGGAAAAAGCTTATCGGTTATGTATTACCCATAGGTATACAGTATAATTATCTATTGATTTTAGTACACTACGGCTTTAACTCATACCTAATCGTTAACGTGATCTTTGATGCGCCCACTTGGTGTAACTCTTCAGAAAGAAACCATATGGATTTAGGAAAAGCTTCAGAAAAAGTAAAATCACTACGCGAAGGGCTAGATAATCAAAGGCATGATGCCGAAGAAAAATTTAAACAAATATATGCAGATGCAAAAGACATGGCAGAGGAATTGACCGTAGAAGTAAAAAAACCAAGAACTTTCGGTAAACAACTAAACGTGACAATTATGATGTAAATAATTGTGAAAATTAGTATAGGGTCTCGATGTAGATAACGTTACAGAAGATTTGAAAACTCGTTTTTCACAAGAACTTTTGGCTGTATTTCAATTAAGTTCACTGCTTCCATTAAATGTAAAAAACTTGAAATCAAACGAAATCACAGATCTTATCAACTGTTTGATAGGACGATTTGGTGACCTTTTGAAAGACAATAAAAAATTGCTGTATCTCAGACTCGATGGAGAAATGAATCATTGGCAACTTCATTGAAAACAAAAAACAACATAAAACTCACAAAGACTGCATAAGACTGCACTACCAACCAGTGCGTTGGATACTTTAGAGATTTGTGATAAAGATATATAACTAATGATTCACGCTCTGCTTCAGATTTTTTGCATAATGTGTATTACAAATGCTAATGCCGAACGGTCATTCTCTACGTTCCGGCTACTGAAAACGTGGATTAGGACAAACAAAATTAATCATATTGGCACTATTACATATTCATCATGATATTGAAGAATCCCAAAAGATATTATTCAACGATTTGTAAAGCTTGGGTCACATAGAATGATTTTATGAACTATTTTTTCATTGTATTGTAATATATTATTATCAATAAATATGTTCGATTATTATGTAATTTTTATGTCTTATGAATAATACATTTTGTAATTCGTGAAAAATAGTAATACCATAAAGGTTAATAAAAATATGATTTTAAATCTATAATTTGTGGAACAATTTTATAAACTAATTTCCCCCCCCCCAATCCACTCATAGATCCGCCACTGTATATTTAAGGTTATGGAAATCATCGCGACCATGTTATAATCATCATGATCCGATTTCCGTGTTTACAACATCATCGAGAAAGACAATCACCACCAAAGCTCGCAGAATCTGCAGAGCTGCACTCTACCCGATCCTCGACCATGGCAGGGCATCCTAGCAGAGCATATTTTAACACATATGCCGTGCACATTATTATTATATTATTTTTAATGATGTTACGAACCCAGATTTTTGAGGTCGAACCCGAACCGAACTTTTTAAAACTTTAACGAACCTGAACCCGAACCGAATTTCAAAAGAATTAAAAACATTAAAAACAATTTAGCTTAATTGATTTAAAAGTTGGCAACTCATGAGCTTCTTTTTCCCTAAAAAATGATCGTCAAAATACTGACATACATACATACATTTACCCAAGGCTGGGCATTAACGAGTTAAAAGTTAAAATTAAGTTAAAAAGTTAAGTTAATTTTAATTAAGTTACTTAACGTGTAACTTTTTTTTAAGATTTTTTAAGATTTTTAACTTTTAACTTAATAAGTTACTTTTTTATTAAAATTAACGTGTTAACTTCAAGTTAACTTTATACAAAAGTATCTAAATTAAGTTAAAATTTGCTCGAAGAAAAATGTAAATTTTTGAATGGGATTTTACTTTTTGGTACTTATACGCAATTTTAGTAGGTACCTAGAATAGCATGTTCGTTAATAATCGATGTACCTACCACTCACCCACACGCCACGACGTTAGCCCTTCACGAATATTGGGCTGAGCTCGGTCTTTTTAACTACATGGAGGCTAGTATTTATGTCCATCCAGTATAGAAAATATATTGAAGTAGTAGGTACTGCTTATTTTACTCTACATTAGTGTGAATCAAATAATAATGTAGGTGTCTTGCCAGTTAGAAGTTATTTTCTGATTTCTTATTTATGCATGGGTTTTAAAATGACGTGTTGTATTTTTATTTTTACATGTATATACTTTTTCAGGCAGAAGAAGTCCCGAGTAGTTTTTTTGAGTGTAAAGAATAACCATCCTTTTTTACCTTTTTACGATAAATAGGTATATCGACTTTTTTTCCTAATTAGGAAATTTTAACTTTTAACTAAGTTAAGTTACTTTTTTTTTCAAAGTTAACTTTTAACTTTAAAAGTTATTAAAAAATATACGAGTAACTTTTAACTTAACTTAGCTCATATTATTTTCAATTAACTTAACTTAACGAATTAAAAAATATCGTTAACTTGCACAGCCTTTCATTTACCAAGTACCAGTGTATTATGAATAAGACGACAAAACAATCTATATTTGTATCGTACCACGAATATTGGTATACGAATTAGGATTAATGTATATTTTCTGTGTATCCTGCTTCCGACGCCAAAAACTCGTCAGAATAATCAGTGATCGATTTAATTTAATTTACTAATTTAAAGTATTTTAAATATCTATAAACATCGCTCTATATTTATAACATACTATGGAATATGGGTACATGATTCGTAAATAATGTTTAATAATTAGTACATCATATCATTTTATACTTATCAAAACGATAACGAAATTTCGTCGATAATAATAGTAGGTATGTATTGAGGAAAAAATTATTATCCATCCTAAAAATAGAAAAAAAACTCATTATTTAAACATTTTGTATTTTTTTTTTGCAATTTTCGATAAATTACGTTCAAATGTTGTTTTTCATAGTTCGATATTCGAACGGTACTATTTCGTGATTAGTTCGGTTCGAATATTTTCAATTTTGAGTTCGGTTTTCGAACCGAACCGAAAACCATGGCTATTCTAGGGTATGCCGGTCCAGCCCGGGGAGTACAGATTTCCGAGCAATGTGCGACAAAATTTGAAGCGGTGCCGAACATTTCCCACCGAACCGTCATTGGAATGCCGTGCGATACGTCAGAAACGACATACAACGCAGATGATTATGACTGAAAACAATCCAAGAATGCATCGTGTAGTGCAGCATCCCACAATATGCGTTCCACAAGACCATATAACATCGAAACACAAGCCGTGTCATTGGGAAAGAGTACGCCCAGTGAGGATTTTTTTACTATAATTTATCGTATCAAAGCACCATATGTCAACCATACCTTCTATTCTAAGCAATGGGCCACTGCAGCCTGAACCTTGTGGAACGTCACAAACTCCATCCGTCCAACCACGTAACGCAATGCGATTATAAAATATCTAACAAGAGATGTTTTGTTGTTTTTGTTGTTGTTTTTTTTTTTATTGCAGAAAAACTGTTTTATTATATTGCTTTAAAATTCAATATATTATAATATATTGAACATAATATGTGTACGTATGTCCACCACAAATACTTTACACCCCTTACGGGCAGTCCATTTTTTGATCTTTATACGAGAACGAAACCGGCATACCTATAAATAAAACGTGTGATATATCCTAGAGGTCGGATGATTACCAAAAATAAAGGAATAGTCGTGATTTTATACCCCTGTGACAAGTCTTTTTCCTCGTCGAAAAAAAAGGCCGGTCACCGAGGGATGGAAAGGTCCGTTGGGTGGAATACGGTGGTGAACGTGTTAAATTCAAAAGCAATATAGTAAACGGATTTTTTGATAAAACGATTCTAAGTAGCTGTTATGTAGGTACATAACGATTAGTATGAATAACAAAAAGTTGAAAAAATTTTTTTAAAAAATGCATGAAATTTATACGGGGTGATTCTTTTATTTTAAAATACTCGTTACTTGGAAAAGTATTTATAATTTGTATGATTTAACTTTAAGAAACATATATCATTACTTTATTTATAAATACATAAGTATTCTTATAATGTTCATACTACCCGAATGCGTATTCTAATTAATCATCAACTTTTGATTTTTAAATAGCAAAGTAAATTCCATCTGCACTATATGCGCACTTAAAATTAAGCGTTTATTATTTATATGAAAGAGTATGTATTCATTTCTTATGTTTTAATTTATTTTTCAAAAAATCAAATTAATATTGTAATCATTTAACAATTTTTGGTTTGAAAATCAGTAGCTATTTGTAACTTGTAATTATACTAAATTGAACTACAATGGTAGCCAATAACTGAATTATGAAGGTGTGTTTATAAATTTTTATCTCGTTATCTTAATATATATATATTATTCTTACTAACAAAATACAATTTATTAGAAAAAATGTGAATTATTATAAAAATATTAAGAATAAAATAAGTAAATAAATATTGAAATAATCAAATTTTTTTTTGAGGGTATTAAATTCAATATATTTACTGTAATTTAAAAGTGGTAGATACTAGAGTTAACAATAATTATTAAACCTACAACTACGATAGTTACCGAAATTACGATAATTACCTAGTTCTTACCAACACATTTGAAATAAAAGACATTATAGGTATTTGATGAACGAAAATATATAAATTAACTCATTAGAAATATAAAAAATAAACATAAAAAACTATCTGGATACGGTTGCGTAAAAGGCATAAGTCATTTAGGTAAGTAAGCTACAATCGATAATGGTTTGTTTGGAGGATAGCGTCAAATAATATATCATTTGGTTGAGGTCTTATCTCAAAATATAAACAGTTTAGACGGATGAGCCTACTCCAAAAGTATAAACTAAAACAGTATTTTCTTTCACTTTTCTACCAATTTTAATGCGATATATGTATTAATTTCGAATATTTTATTTTTACTAAATTTTAATATAACAAAAATTAAGTTCCTTAGGTTTAATTAGACAGAATCTCATAGCCACATAAAACTATCTAAAAAAATAAACAGTGTTTTAAAATTATTGACTTTTTAGACGATATTTTATAATCGGCTTACAATAAATTATATAAATATTGATAAAATATTTCTCCCTTTAAAAATATTGGGTGTCAATAGTGATTTAAATCTAAATTCAACCGAAATATTGCCGATTTAAAATCGGTTTATCATTATTTTGTCAATGTCAGTTAAATAGACGGATACAGTAAATATAAGAAACTTACAATACGCATAAGACTAAAATAAAATGTACATTTTAATCAATCTTTTGAAATAATAATATATTAAACAGTATGTAAAAAATATATTTAAAATACGTCGTTAATGATTATTATAGTTAATATATAATACAAAAAATCATCTATAGATAAATACTACTAATTTCAAAAATGTTGATATATAAACATATTAACTATATCCATTATTCGAACTTAAACCTAGTTCACACGGTGACACTAAAGCAGGGCACTTTGTACTGTAGCATTTAAAGTCAGATCAGTGTTTCCGTCTGAAAACATAATGTCTCGCTGTCATGATGTCGTGACACTAGTTTCGCATATCAATAATTTTTGATAGTCGACATCGAAACACTGGCGGTGTATGCCACTATTATAAATTTATGTATAATCGACAATTGATAATGTACAGTTGTCAAGGTTGAAACATTTATTTGTAATTATTACTTAATACAGTGAATAAACGTATTTCTTATCATGGCATCATTCGATGTATTAAATAATCTCGAAATAATTTGAACTACTACGTTTTTGGGATAGATCTTTACCAGAATATAAAAATAGATTAAAAAGGGACTAAGCAGAAAAAAACATTGCTCAGCATAATACAGTTACAAAATGTGAACAAATCTAAAATAAGATCTATTCGTGGAGCAAATAATTATGAACTTCGAAAAGCCTATTCTGATAAGATAAGACTGATAATAAAATAATCACAACGCTTTATTTATATATTAAATATTTCTATTTAGATATTAGTGTTATGTCACTATCATTTACGTGTGAACACTAAACAACATTTCACGTCAATCCATTGAATTCTGAACAGTGTCATGCAATTTACTTCCGTGACATCAGTGTCGTGGTGTGAACGAGACATATTTTAACGTCAAGCAAACAAAAAATAAATTTTCATTAAAACGTCTGTTCCAATATTATATAAACGTATTGTTTTACATGACTAGAACGACGATGCTATACGGACAATAGAAATAGCATAGAACACCGATTCATACAAGCGTGTACCGTGATTTTAATTACGACTACGATGACGATAAACTTGGACGTTTATTGCTTATTTTATCGCTGTCACTGACGTATATATTATTGTATTATAATATATATATATATATATATGTATGTATAAAGTCCAATATAAAACGTGTACAGCACAGTCTTTAAAAGTAAAACGGTTTTCGACCTTGACGTAATCCTCATCATGTTAATGGTAAACGTTATAAACAGTTATCACACACAAATGCATACAATATATTATTTATGTTGTATACACAATATGAGTAAAAACTATTTTATCTCGAAATTTTCATCAGCATATAAACAATAGTTCCGTAATAAGAACTATTTATCATTAACGTCTGATTTTTTTTTTTTCGTTTCGCTGATATTATTTATTTCAGGATATAATATTACATCTAATGTAATACAATCTGGAGGCAATTTCATTTTTATTTTCCTTTTTATAAACATTTTGATTTTTTATACGATTTGAACGAAAATAATATATTTTTATCCTGTTAAAAAAAATTATTTTTATTCATTCCAAATAATCCCAATATATAACAAACACAATATTTATAAATTAATTTTTCTATAATATATTATTGACTCAGATGATAATTTATATTATCTTTATATTATTGATTTATATACCAATAAATACATATATTTTCTCTTCAATAGTCATAACACTTATCCACCTTAACAATCTCACTCTTTGTTTTTTATGCCTATCTACTGTTTAAAATTTCAGGTTTAACCAATGTCTTGTAAAGTTTTGTCACACAAAATAAATTATGCTTCTCTCTATTTTATCCATCTACACATAATCCTGTATCATATGTTTCTGAAAACCACTATCCTTCTGTAGAACAGATCCTTATTACACGAAACTCTTAATTTTATCAAGTAGATCCCTACTCAATTTTGATTTGCCTTTCCCTATTTGCTCTTTTATACACTTCTCCAAAATCTATCCAAAATCACTATATATTCTGTTTCACTCTTATTGTTCATTAATAATTTGCCTTCAACAGCTTTCCTCTACTCGTCTATTCTATTGTTTACTTTTCCAGGACTTAGATACATATTGAACCAACTGTTTGTAATTTATAAACTTTTTAAGTTTAAATGAGATTTGGTATGGTAGCATCAAGGGACGGAAAAATTATTTTTAGACTCTGCAAATATAATAGTATGCCCACTTTCTTCTTCAAAACTTTATAAAATATTAATAAATAATTAACTGTTCGCTCAATATTCATTATATTTATATATCAGAATGTTTATAAAAAGGAATTTTTCGTTGGAATATTAAGAAAAAAGTAAAAATAAAGTTATGATTTTTTTTTTTAATAAAACCTTATTGTAATGAACTTTAATCATATTAAAAATACACATTTTCATAAACACAAACATTTCTGAGAACCTAATGTTTCTTATTTAAGGAAAATCCCTGCTTTTGAAGAAAAGATTGATGATGTTTACATATGTAATACGCGTGGCTTCTTGATCAAAATTTATACGTATAATATTATGAGATATCATACAATTTTGACTTCTGTATATGTCATTCTTAATATTAATACAATTTAAAAATTCACACATATGGTATATGAATTGTATCACAATTTTATATGGAATAAATAAATAAATAACTAACTACAATATTACTATATATAGTATATATAGTATATATAGTATATATAGTATATATAACAATATTACTTTACGATGTTTTTAATATGATTATTATTTTTTATTGATTACTATATTATACGATTTAATTATTTCATAAATTATCACAATGGACGGGCAAACATTGACATTGTAAAGTCAGTCTTCTGAAAGATTGGTTTTTTAAAAAGTATTTAGATTCAATAAGTTAATATATTCAAAAAATACAATACTTTTATTATAAATATATATTATAAAAATATTATATTCATTTGTAACCTGATAATGGCTTATGGTCGAACCTATTTGTTATCTTTATAAACATTATGAATATTCTATAAAAATGTTTTATTTTCATATATTGTCTTTTATAACATATTGTAATTTTATTTTTATAGGTGTATATATTCTTCTTATTAGATTCTGATGTTTAATTTTAATTTTTTTATGAATAAACGTAGTAAAGTTCTCTTTGAAAGTTTGTACTTTGAACATTATATTATTCAATTATTTTAGCAGTTTTCTTAAACATAAAATAACAAGTTAGAAAAGCTCACTCTGCGAACGAGCTGAATTCCCGATTTCTAAACGTAATATTTTAAACAATAAACTAAAATTCTATAAACATTTTTAACATACACAGATAGCAATTGGAACATATAAATATCGTGCAAATATGTTTTTCACATGTTTTAAGCCATATTTTCTAAAATATATATATAATATATAATATATAATTCAATGTATGGCTTTGAAAATATTTTATAAACAAATATTGTGAATTTCAGATACGTGTTAAAAATATGTTCAATACAATATTAAAATTTGAAAAATTGTGAAATTATTTCTTGCCCAATATTGTGAAAAGAAGTGCATATAAATATGCCAATTAGATTTTTATTCATGTACTAAAAAATTTTTGAAATTAAACTACAATGTGTTGTGGAATTTTCAATTTGTAGAGAGATGGTGGAAGACAAAAGTGGTTGTACTAGATTATTAAAACAAATAGGGTAGATATTTACCACGTCCAATACAAATACAAATATAATAACAGCCGAATTTAAGGCTTCACCCGTGAACAGTTTTAATGAAAAATCTTTTCATAGAAGATTTGTATGTTGTTCAAAGAATGTTCTTTGAAAATTTTAGATTTATAGGGGCCAGACGCTGAATAAAAATTGAAATTTATTTCCGCTCTTTCCACCCTTAAATGTTGGATTTCGAAATATTCTTTTTTAGACGGCTTCTATAAGTCAATAAAGAAATATCGATTCCAGATGTACCTATATCCTACTGATTGAACTTTTTTATAATACATGTATATATATGTATACATATATTTATATTTATGTGTTTTTGAAAGTAGATGATTAATAAAACATTTTACAGTATATTGGCCTCGTTAGAAATTCTTACAAAAACGTGTAAAATGTATTCAAATAATACGACTTATCTATTGGCGTTAATAGGCGTTAAAACGGCGTAGAAAAAATAATCATTTTTGACATTCTGATGAGAAGTAAGTTTATGTATATGATAAAATAAATATAATAAATACTTTTCCTTTTATAGTAGCATATTAAACTATATTACTGAGATAATCTGTACGTGTTTTGTCAAAAAATCAATTAAATCATATGTACCTTCTTCTCCATCATTTAATGGTAACATTTGATATTTACCTCATATACTATATTAACCCATATCATTTTCCGCACTAGTTCTGTGAAATTCAAATGTTTAATTTTTACTTTTGTACTTTTCAATGCTTAAAAATATATTACTAATTATATTATTGTATTATTAAAAATATGACTCGTTCAATAAATATCATCCGCACTACATAATATTATATTATTTAAAACTAATTAAAAATGTTAATGCCTTTTAATGATTGAAAATAAATTATAATTTCGAATATATTTTTAAAACAAATAAAATTATAAAATACATACAATAAATGAAATATATGGGATATTTTGGTATTTCACCTTAAAATGGAATTTTTGTATGGGAAAATGGAAATTGAAGTATACACAAACTTACTTGGAAATTATTCAATTTGGTTTTCAGACTAATGAGATATATATTGACTTTTATGAGTTTCGAGTAACGCAGTGGTGTTTATTGCCTAATAAGGAGAAAAGAAAATTATATAAGTACAAATATATACGTATTATGTATATATTGGTCTTGGGCAAAATTCTTCTTTAAAAATATATTTATAATTTTTCAAAACTATAATTGTGTATTTCGCATTCAAGACGAGTCGATTAAGTCGATGCAGGATAATTTATCGTCATAGACAGATGCAGAGGATATGGTCTGCATTCACCAATGGGGTAATATCTTTAGTATGCAAATATATTGTATCTGCGAGTGACTTTAATACAAAAATAAATAAACAAAAACCCGACAAAGACCCAGGAAGTTCAAAAGTGAGTTTTAAAGTAAACGTATATACTATATAATATTATTATGTACTATATGCTCCTTATTGGATGGACAAAGTAACAATAAAACAGTAGAAGTCGTGAAGTATGAAAGGTCCTCGAGTCGAAATAACTCAAATGAATTATGCAGATTTGTTGTGAAGATTGAAGATATGATATCATATCAGTTGACATACAGTAACCTGATCAAAAGTCGACCTTTGTTTGAGTGCATATACTTACGTACCTATACTGTTCTGGTGTTATTATAGTTGGGAACACGAAAATATTGTTTAACCACAAATGCGTATGTGACAATTTATTCAACAATTTTGTATTATAGTCTTCAATATTTTACACCCAAAGTTATCTAAACTTTAATCTTTTGCAACTCGGTACCTACTCTTGTAACTTGGTAACTTGTAAAATATTTGAATTATTACTTATGTATTATATATATAACTATAACTATATTTATATGTGTGTGTAGTGTATATAAATACAACTATTTAACTCCTTTAGAATTTAGAATGATACTTTTAATACATTAAAAATATCAAAATAATATAAAATAATAATAATAATAATAATAATGATATATTTTGACATTTTGATTTTTAGGTTTCTAAACTTAAGTTTAGACACATTATATTCTCATCCATCCGTCCCCACCATTTTTTTTTTATTAATTCCTTGAACCGACCACTTGCAGCGTATTCTTTTACTTACATCGTTTTCAATACGGTCGTTTACAAATATTCAAGCATTTCTTTCGTCATTCTTCTCGAATTTTTTTGTGCTTTTGACACCGGGAAAATATAAACGCGTTTCCGGATTCTCAGTTCATTCGTTTTCACATGACTTTTTCTCGTGTCGTCATTTAATCACACCAAACATGCAAAATATACTATTCCAACGTTTTTAAAAATCACGGACCTCCTGAAATCACGTTCATCGGATGTTTTTATACCCGGCTGAAATTTTATTTTTCTTCAAATTGTCCACGTCCGACCGGGACGTTCGTTATAATTTTCGTTGAAATCACGATTTTGACCATACAAAATGTCTGCGGTCAGCAAATAAAATAATAGACAGTACAATATGTGTCCATTTTCCTAAATTTTCGGACTTTTGTGGTATTTTTCTAAATTTAAATCAAATTTATACAGATGTGTAGTTTTGATTGACTTGGGCCAGCAGTATACCGAATATTTTTTAAATAATTTTTTTTGTAAGTATTTTACAGTATTCTTAATACTTTTTGCAAATATTCTTAATTCAGTATTCTGAATAATTGTTTAAGGTTCGCTGACATTTTTAAAAATAATTTCATTATTTTCATCAGAGTTAATTATGTTTGTGTGTATTCAAGTATCTACATAATATTTTATAATATATTATAAATTATCTGATTTTATTTTCAACTATATTTAGTAGGACATTTATGTTATTTTTCTATTTAAATAATAAAAATTTTTATTGATATTTTTTCATTATAATAAATTTACTAATGACAGTATAGTTAATGATATAATATCTTATATAAGTATATAATACTAATTATTAAAAAAAAAAATTGTTAATAGTAAGTCATTGAGTATATAGCTTCTTTATCAAGTTTTACAAAAAAAAAATTATCTATTCACTTATAACTTAAATTAATCACATAATATTAAAGTTTGGATATAATTTATAATTAATAAGTAGGTATCAGTATATACTATCATGTATCAATTATATTATTATATCCATATATACCTATGGGAAAAAAATTATTAAATATAATAAAATTATAATCAGGTACCTACTATTTTTTGTTATAGAAATCTGGTAAGAAAAATGTACTTTAAATGTATTTGGAGTACAATTTGTGAAGTATTCCTAATAGTTAGGGAATACTATTACCATAAAGTATTCGAATACATATTCTGAATACTTTTTTTTTTAGAAGCATTTAAAATATATATATATGAAATACTTTTAAAAAGTATTTTACCCAAGTCTGAGTTTTGATGTAGTATGAAACCCGTTACAATCAGGAGAGCTCTTAAAAAAATACGAGAATAAATATTCGTCCAATTTTTGGACTACTTTCTTTGTCAACCTATTCATCAGAAATACTTGAGCGGCAGTGGCGGATACAAAGGTGCTGAACAGGAGGTGGGAAATTTATGAGTTAAAAGCAAAAAAGGAAAAATAAATTAATATTCACTATATTTCCCACTAAGAATACATATTTTTCGAAAAATGTATAACTAGATTGAAAAAATTTAACCTACTATGAAATTGTCAGGACCTTAAAATCTAAAATTGACCCATAAATGACATAAAAGTTCAAAGCAAAAAACAGCTAAATAACTCGAAATTAGAGAAAATATTTTAAATAATTTTATATGTATTTAGATAGTTACCTATTGAATTTTGGTAAAAATATCAAGTTCTAACGCTCATTATTTACGGAATTACTGAGAAATAATAATATTCGATATAACTATTTTAGTATAATTTTTCAGTAGTTGTTCTTTAGGTACACGTTAAAAAACTTGGGAAAATTGAAATATGACGTTTTGTAAATGTCAACCGGAAGCAATTTTGTACCAGAAATGGGGGAGAGGTAAGTGTGTCATGCAGGAGCACTCCTTCGAATATGATTTTTGGTTACAGACATAAAAAAAAAATACATCATTATAAAACCAATATATTCCTTGCTTCGTTTAGAACTTGTGAGAAAATATCGGAATAAAAACTCATTTACGTTTTCACACTTTTTATGCTAAATAATTTACGTACATTTAAATATACGGCTTGTAAACTACCGTGTTATAATATATCTTACATTAACATATAAATAATATGTATAATGTATACAATGTATATAATTTTCAGTACATAATTTACAATAAACATTTTTTATATAGTACTTGGAAGTGTGATTAATGATAAAATATTGTATCTTCAATTGCACATTGACATAAATGATGGCTGGGCGTGATTATAAAACAGCCTTTACAGAGCCAGAAAATACTTTACATTAATACCATAATGTTTTATTTATCTTCTAGTATAAACTCGCTTTTATTAAGTCCTCATTTAAATAATACAAACATAAACAGTTACATCGGTAGTTTGTTCAAACATATGATAATTTTAATAATTTTAATACTTTGAAAAGTGTTCCTTATTAAAGAATAAATAGTATGACTTTTTATATGTTATGATGCATTGATATATTATACTAATAACTTACTATTTTAATTTAAATAAATTATATATGATTTCCTTAAAGTTATAATATAATTTAAGTTCATAAAAAGTATTTATTTTTCTACTTAAATACATTAAAAAAAAAAAATCTTAAATAATCATCTATATAAATGCATTAAACTGTATTTAAATAATGTTTTGAATATAATTTTTACAAAACTTATTATCTTTTTATAACTTAATTCCTTGTTTTTATTTCTTTATTTTTTTTTTTTTTTTTGGAAAAATAAATAACTATGACTTATGAGTATGTTATAAATATACCTGAATTATTTATAATTAATAACTTATTATTATGTTCTAAATAATATAGTATACTGATTGCACATGCATATGTATAAGTGTAATTATGCTTTTATCGGGACACTAAGTACATTATAATTTATAAATATAATAATTACAGTTACATACATATAGACGTATATTTAAATGGTTTAATAAAAAAAATATTGTTTAGGGACAAAAACGAACAATAAAACTATTTTGCAGCATAGAAAAAACGAAGTCTACCGGATCCAACAAATGAAATGCATTGAATGTTCATTATTATTTTGCGAAATTATCATAAAAACAATAATATTTTTTTTCCTGTCAATTCATTGTTGTAACAAAAAAACTTTTTGAGTGTAGAGATTTGATAAATTTCCACACGGAATATTTACTGATAAATATTATGTTTATAAACAAGCAGGAAAAAATGTAATATATTCATACAAAAAAAAAAAAAAATTAAACAGATTAGGTGTTATTAATTGTTTTATTTAATTTTTTTTTATTTAATATTATTATTATATTGTATTATATTATTTATACTTACTAGGGAAATATTATATAAAAGTGAAGTCTTGCGCAATAACTGAAATGTCAAAAATGTGTCAGTGGTGGTTTTACTAGTGGAGGGGAGGATTGGTAGACCTGGATCGTTTTTAAAAATCTTTATTGGTTGCATTATTTTAATATATGACTATAGTCTATAATAAATTATTCAAAATAAACAATTATGAATTCAACGTTTTGTCTAAACCACTGGCATTGAGATAGAAATAGTTGTTATTTACCTCTTTAGTATGCACTGATTTTTGATATCCAAGGAAATTAAATATATAAATTTGATGAAATCGTATTTTTGGTGTTTTTCATCAAATTTGGGTAGTTATTCCTTACATATTGAACAACTATTGAGAAAATCGAAAAATGACCTCTTAAAAGTACCAACTACATGAAATTTTCTACAGGAAGCAGTGTACATTTATGAAGATAAAAGAAACCTAGCATCATTGGAAAATTTTAAAATTTGCTGTAACTTGATTAATTTTTGGTAGACATTGGATATGTTTGATACTTCAAAATTATTTAAATAAATTTGTTTGGTCCAAATTTGCTGTACAAAGTTAACTAACTTTCGAGTATGAGAATTATTAATATCAAATTTGGAAAATACAATTATTTTTAAATAATATTGACAAATCAAATATTATAGTTATAAATCCAATTTTCCAAGTTACGGCAATTTCAAATTTTAAGAAAATCGATTCTTTTCAATATTTTTAACTGTTTGAATATGATCAAAATTGAATTTAGAGCTATAGATTTTTTATATATATTTGAATCCAGTGTCAAAAATAGTGGACCGCATTTAAAAAAAATGAAAGTTGTAGTGTGAATGTATGGATTTTTTAAGAAAAAAAATATCAAATTTTTATAAGATTAAACTTCAATATGCTATAATAAATTTCTTAAATTAAAAATAACAATATTTTTTATTTTTTATTGTATATATATGAAAACTGTCTCTTTTATTTTAGAAACTTGGTAAATCTTATGATATATATTATGTCAAAAGTACCCAAATTCCTTCGATAGGATATTTATATATGAAAAAAGTCGAAAAAATTAATTTTCTTAAAATGTCCGTAAAAACAAAAATACAATTAAGTTAATTTAAAAATGTATATGAACATTCCATAGTTGTATTGTTGTTAAAGAAGTATACCGACCTCGTACATTTTACACTAAAAACGGCTTTTTTGAAAATTAACATTTAATTATTATTTAACACTTCTCACTACTTATATTAATAAGGGTTAGAAACCGTAGCTTTTTTTTTTTTTTTAAAAGTCCTAAACAGTTGTAATATTAAATAAGCACAATTTTCTAGCGGCATGTTGGATCAAATATAGCATACAAAACCATATAATTATAATATACACTTATAGAAACTGAATAGGATCTATTGTGAATTAAGTGTATATTACGGAAACCATACTTTCCGTATTTGAGAATGGTGTGCTGTTATTCCGACAAACTTCAAGGGGGATTCATATTTTTCTTTATTTGAAGGTAGAATTCTCTTTTATTTAAATAATTTTCAATTTATGAGGAGAACAATTTACACGATCCAGCTTATTAGCTGTTTTTAAAAGCGGTTGATTTTTGTCTCTTTTATATTTTTAAAATATGTTCACACTAATGTGCACTCATATATTATGTTTACGTGTGTCGTAAGCTCATAAATTGATGTATGTTAAACCGTATCCATAAGCCACCCTAATTTGTAAAAATAGTAGGTAACCCGATAATAGCTGTCAAAAAGATAACGAATCGAACATATACATATAAGTTCAATCTATAAAAATACCGTTTAGTTTGCCCTATAAATATCAACATTACAGGTATTTTTTATCGAAATTAACGTAAACGGTTTTGGAAATATCGATAATGAATTTATGGAAAATAACATAATATGATGATTGCAGTGATATTTTATTATGTATTCATATAGTCCATTGTGAATAGTTAGGGATTAAAAAAATAGTTTTTATAAAAATTCAATTTTCAAAATTTTACAATTAAAAATAACGGTTTTTTAATATATATATATATATATATATATGATAAATCGTTTTAGTTGATTTTATATTACCCAAAACCTATTTTCTTATATCTTTGGATTTCTCTTTGTATTTAATATTAACCCAGTAAGATCCTCGTCATTTTTATTAACTATTTTCCACTTTTATCTTCCATAGCATTGTATTCGATTCCACTGTTTTTAAATCTCTCCTTAATTTTGCAGTTTTCCCACATGTAAGGATAATGGCTTTCTTAATGATTATTATTCTCATTAAATTACCTATATATATCTTATCCTACATAGATACATCAATATTCATCTTAAAATCTATTTAACTATCTATCCTATGGTTATGAGAAATTTTCGAAACTATAAATCTATTTTGATCGTCCTGTGTAAAAATAATAGTCTGTAACACAATACCGTGTACAGATTTAACTATTATTTGTATAAGAATAAAAGTATAAAAACTTATAAGAGGTAATATTAAGAACCGACCCGACCACTGCTTTTTCACTGGAATTGTTTATTTAGCTATATAGTATGTCATTAACTATATAGTACACCATTTTCGTCGACTGATTTCATTCATTATATTTACCTTTGAAGTTTTTTTATAGTTGGCGACACCATATTTTTAAACACGAAACGTAATCTACTACGTGAAAAATGCAAATTAAACCATGGAAAACGACTTCAGTATAAGATAAACATATAGAACAATGTTTTTGTAATATAATAAAAGTAAGAAAAATAAAATTACAATTATAAAAATAGAATATGGCGAAATTATGGTTGGTAATTTAATATAATAAAATATGAATAAGTTATAATGATGTGAATAACGGATAAAAAATAAACGGATGTAAAATTGAAAATAACACGTATAATGGAGTATAACAATGATTTAAGGTATAATATGGAAGTTAAGAGTAAGATAAATGCTATTGCCTATACAAAATATGCTTTCCAGTATTATTATAGAAATATGTGTCACTGATTCCAAAATAAAATATAGACGATCCGTTAGGCCACTGCAATCAAATCAAGTTTTTGAATTATGGTGTGCCAAAATTACTCAGACATATATTGGAACAGAATGAAAATGGGATACTTCTATTTCTCAGCCCAACTATAATATATATCAAAATCCGTAGAGATGGATATAATTCTAGTGGGTATTCGTAATACAGTTTCTTTGATTCAAAGATAGAATCAATGTACAGGCAATCTGTTAGACTCCTGTAATTAAGTCTTTAAACCACGGGGTACCAATTCACCAAAGCACTGAAGTTAATCGGTTCAAAAAACATGATATTTAATAATTAAGATTAAAGTAAATTAAATAATTTAAACAAATTAAACAAATTTAAATATGGCAACGCACAAATAAAATAACTACTTACAATACACAAATAGGAGTAGATTGAGTGTGAAATAAAAGGGCTCAACGTACGTGATAAATTAAGCTTATAAGGACAATTCGAAATGTACGTGAAATTTACCTAAAAGTAAAATAATAAAAACTGATCTCTCCTCAACCAGTCTAAAGTGTTAAAGAGCAGAACAGTGTACTTATGAGAGCTAACGAAGAAAAAAGATGCTCAAACTTGTATTACAAAGGCTTACGCGTATATAACCTCGTCCTTTATCTCCACCTAGTTGTACGGAAAACACACTGAAAAGAGCAATTTCATTTTTTTTTTTAAATGGCTGCATATGTATATATACGTGTTAATTGTTTTGAGTGTGGCAATAATTTCATGTCAAAATAACAGCTTTTGGCCTGATCATTAATGTGAAATACTCGTGTTTGTGTATTTACATAATCAAGTTCTTTGTCTTATATATTTTATATGAAATAAGTAGGGATCTATTGAATTCATTATATTACATTTTATAGAAAAAGTTTACAAACCCCAGAGTTAAGGAATGTGAAATGCACCAAAATATGCCATTTTGTAAAAGCGGCTCGAAGACGTAGGAATGTACAAAATGCAACTAGAAATTTTCAATAAACGTTTAACGTTATTTCTCCGCCATGTTGTACTTACTACAATTTATGTGCACAGAATATGTTTCCATAAAACGAATATATTTATATTTTACCATTTTGTAAAAAAAAAAACTAAAATCTGCTTAAAATACTTATGCTATAATATTCTAATTAAAAAAAAAAACATTACCTGATTTAAGTACATTTATTAATATATTTATATATTCATATAAGTAATTAGACATTTAATATTTAATTAAAATAAATATTCCATAGCTTTTCTTTATATATTTAGGCGTAATTTCGACATTTTTGTATAGATACTATATAAATTTTAATAATATAAAATACATTTTTACAATTAAATAGTAAGATTATATCCAAAACAATTAATAATATATAGGTATATATTATATTATATTATATGTATATATCAAAAAAATAGGAATTATTCATACAAAAACATGATGGATATTAATTTTTCTGATTTGATAACTTTAATCTGATAAAAAAATTAATTACTATTATAACTTAATATTGGAACAAGTTTTTTCCAAAACTTGAATAACAAACGTGAATACTATAATATTCTCTAAATTTGGTAAAAAAATATAGATAATATATAAAATAATAATTAAAACTTATACAATATATTGAAGGGTAGTTTAGTATGGGATAAATTATATTATACGTTACATTAATTACAATTTATTTATTTATTAATAATATATTTCTTACCTTTTCTGTGATTTCAATATAAACACGAACAAATTATACTCAAGCGGGAGCCACAACGGGTGCTACGTGTAATGAAATGATAATAAAATATTTCTATAAATGTTATGAAAATAATATAAATAATAATAATAATAATAATAATAATTTAAAAAACAGGATATGGGTGAAAAAATATATTCTTTAAATAAATTAAACAACATTAAATAAATAAGTGTTGAAATTGAAAAACATTTTAATATCTTCTTTTTTTATTTTGATCTCATATCATTTATAATTTTTAACGTGAAAAAATAATGCGTTAATTATGAAAATTACTTTTACATAAAAAGTAATTTTGTTATATTTACGTTAAATGAAATAATAAGTTACAAAATTACAACTGCGTTACTCGAAAAATAATTTCGTTACAGTAATTTATAACTTGCATTACGTTACTTGTTAAAATTTTATGTTATAAAAATGACTGGTCTGATATTCGAAGGATATTAACGTAAACGTCGAGTAATCAAAAAATACATAACCGTGCAGTTTTTACGTTGGCCACTGAGATTAATTTTATATTACTTTTTTTTTTTTTGAAATTCTGCATATTCATTAAAAACTACTGTATGATAGTAATAAATATTCTAACTTGCATTTGCAGCTTTAATCTTAATTAATAATTTAAAATAGTATTAAATAGTATTAAAATTCGTTTCAGTATAGTTGTCTCTCTTTTTTCCATGTCAATTATTATATATAAATAAAGTATATGAAAATAAAAAAGTAAACATACAAATTATTTATTCATCAAAATACTCCTAAAACCAAAAAAATTAACATTAAATAACATTAAAGTTGAGAAATAATCAAAATATTTAAATTTATTAATTACAAAAAAGAATTCTAAAATATATTTGTGTGTGAGTTAAACGGTTTCCTATGAATCACTGACCCTATTACCACAATTTTATAATCGATACACTCGAAATATAAATATATATATATATATATATAAACATTACTTGCTGCTCGTATTGATACAGTTCTGGTAGATAAAAGAGAAAATCGTTGTATTAGAATAAGAAAGTTCCACAATCGCCTGAACACGGTGACACCATTGTGGCATATTTTCCCTATTCTAGAGTTAAATTATGATTTTTATTGGTTACAATGGCTGCACTGCTAATAGGTAGTTGAACACCGCTAGACATGTAAATTCTTAATTCACTGGGAGAGAAAATAAGGTACTTTTTAGCTGTTGCTGTTGTTAGGTTGACGATGTTTACACTTTTCAGGCTGTGGCCTATGAAGTGTTGAATGATATATTTGTTTGGGTTAGTAAAATGTGATTAATTAATTGGTAGTGACTAATCTATTGGTCGGAGTTTTGAGTTGATGATTGATGAAGAATTAAAACTACCCAGTTAATTGATGTAGGGGTATCTGAAAAAAGATTTCCTGATGAATAGTGTTTTGGTGTTTTCTAAGAAGTTTTCTTTCAAGGTTTTAAGGTGAAAAGAGTTGCGGATGCTGAGGTTTGATACAAGTATTGGGGAATTAGAGACGATTCTGAGGATAATGCTCTAGATTCGATCTCGTTTGGACCAATTAGTTTTTGATAATAAAGAGCCCCGTGCTTGGCCTGAGTATGTTCCTATCGGTCTAATATAAGTTTGATAAATTTGGATTTTCGTTTTGATGGATATTGAGTTATTCCTGTTCAGTATGAGGTAGAGCATTCACTCTAACCTCTAATACTTTTACATTTGGCGACAAATAACTATTAAGTTGATATGTCGACTGAAGTTGAGGCAGTTTTCCAAGTTGACTCCAAGTTATTTTGCGCGTAGGGACCATATAATTTCTTGATCTCTAAGCCGAATTTTCAGGAGTTAAGATATTTTGTATTTGTTAAAGAGTATTGCAACAGTTTTGTTTTGGGTTTATGGATAGATGCCATTTTGAGAACCACTCTGATGCTAGGACTATTTGTTTTTGAATTCTAACAATGGTCATTCTCCGATTGATGTCAGAAGTATAAAATAAGGTATCATCCGCGAATAGTGATAGTTAAGCACCTGATGATGTGACCATGTCGTTTATGTAGACAAAATAGAGAGTAGGGGATAAATACGAGCCTTGTGGGACACCGACGAGAGTGGGTCTGTTGCTAGAGTAGTAGTGTTCTATTTTAACTATGAATGACATGTTTAATTGGAAAGATTTTAGTAGAATAGTTAAGTGTTAAAGCTGGTATAATTTATGAAGGAGGCCTTCGTTCCATATCTACCCTATCGAAAGCTTTCTTGACGTCTAAGAATATGGCAGCGATTTTTTCTTTTAGTTGAAGTTGCTACAGATCTGATGTGTTAGATGTACTAGTTGTTGAAATGTTGAATTTTTATCACGGAATGCAAATTGTTCATTTCTGGTTTTGGTACCGATTTCTGCTTTAGATTATAGATTATGATTTTTTCGAATACTTTGGAACGGGAGGATTTTTAAATTAAATTTTTAAAGCTAAAAATACGAAATATTTATATTGGTAATCTCGGTAACGAATTGTTTGGGCAGACAGACATACAGACGTTAGGGAACTCACACTCTTGGAGTATGTACATTATCCTTGTTTCTACCTCAATAGTCAATTCAACAATCCTTTTAGTAACTATACCAACAAATCGATAGAACGGACGTACAAATGGATACAACGGAGATGTAATATATATGTACATTGTACATCTGTATGGAAATTTAAAATTAGAATATATAAAATTCATTTTTGATTATTGATATTAATTTTGTTTTATTATTATGATTTTTTACAAGTGCTTATCATTTTTCTCCAAATTTATCAATTTATCTATCATGCAAAAATTCTAATAAATAATTTGAGTATTAATAGTTAAACAAATATTTATTATATTTTTATATAAAATACGATTGGTATACGATGATATTATATACGCGCAATAGTTGAATTTTTTTGGGAAAAAAAACGCAAAATGTATATATACTATATTGTTAATGGAAACGAACCATATAATATTTTACAAGTAACAACAATATATTCACGATCGTAAATTATGGTATCCTATTAAATATGTTATGAAAAGCAAATAGGACGGGATAATATATCAAAGCTGCTGCCTGCAACTGCCACACATAAAGTATTCAATTGTAATAATATAATACAAGTATGTGTCGAACCGTATTCGATTTAATCCTCTGTAAATGCCAATTATCATTTAGCATGAAAATGCAACAATCGGAGTTTGAAGGGTTTTTACACTACAGATCAACAAACAACAATCATTAAATAATTTTTGAGAATTTACGAATAGTTAGGCACATATTATCATACCTACTCGTAAACATATTATATAGAAATTCTAGTATTTTAATCTTAAATTAATTTGGATTCTTAAAATCTTTATATTGAAAATTTATAATAATTTTTTAAATTAGTCAATATCTAAATGTATATATAACTATATAGATTATTGAATCAAATATCTGTTGATATCTCCCTTTTTAATTTTTGTAATAATACACATTTATATTAAAAAATTGATTTAAAAAATTTCGATTTTTACGAACCATTTTTATGGATGGATGTTGTAATTCAATATTACTAAAATAACCAAAAATGTACTATTTTTATCATAACATCTTATATTGTGTATTACAATACTGTTCTATCTAAATCTTAGTTCATTCATTTCTAACCAAAATCGAAATTTGATAATTTCTTTCTATAGTTATATCAATAATGAAATATAAAGTTTAAAATTCAAAGAGTAGGTCTTCATTTAAAATTAACCATCGTCTATAAGGTTTAGTATCTAAATACATATTCTGCATTTATAATTGTATACTAAAAGATTATATATTATATATTCAGGCTTAACATCAAACTATTTTAGAAAGGGGTCCTCGTGTATTAAAGATTACATTACTTTTTTTAATAATTAGTGTTTTTTCTCAAAATATCTAAACAGTTTTATGGTGAATCATGATTTTATGTTATACAAAAATCTGAGGGATGACTTTTTAGGTGAATATATAGGTAGATACGTACTTATTTCGTTCGGTTAATAATTTTATTTTGTAATTTCACTATCCGTGATTTATTCACAATCACATATTAATATTTTGTCTGAGAATCTATATGCTAACAAATCTAAACAAGAAACTCATTTCATAAAATATCTCGAGGTAACTGTAATACTTAATTAATTCCATTCATTTTTTATGATATAAAATTAAAACTTATAATAAAAATACACATTTATTATTTCACGAATGTGTATATTATAGTAGGTACAAAATTGAATATTCACTACTTTTTAATGATTTTGTACTTTGCCTAATGTTTTTACATGACCAGTCGGTAGTGTATAATTTGGAAAACTGTCATAACATACCAATATCACTTATATTAATATAATATAGTATAACATATATATTTATCAATATATTCGAATCGAATATTAATATATTTTTACTGTCCGTATCCGACAAGCTATTTCAATATTTGGAATTTTTTTCCACAAAATCGAACATACTTTTGTCTAGGCGTAAAATGTAAATAACATATTTACCTATACCGCTGTCGACTGCTAATACGTGACTGTAGTATACGATATTATATTTGAATAACCATAGTTGTTTCGAAGATACATATATTAGAGTCCCTTCATAGGTTAACTATGATGCATGGTCTTATTTAGAAGGACGTCAGAGCTATACATTTTCAACGAAAAATTAGTATTTACCATATTTGTTAAATTACAAGTACATTGAAAATCCGTAACAAAAATAAGAATAATAATTAACAACATTATCTGGGGAAATACTACGGTACTATATTTCGATATATTCAATTTTCAAAGATCCATAAGTCATCATAATTTTGTTATTTACAATTTGTTTCTCATTACATCTTTCTACGATATTATAAAATTAATAAAAATAACAAATTTAAAAGTAATACTTTAAATACAATCTCTCACTATATACTATTTACTCGGGGTACGATAAGATGAAAACCCTGTAGTAAACGATAACGATATTTTGCGTCACATGGTTCCCGATTGGTTCTCGAAAAAACTGGTCGCATCTGTTTGCAAAAGTGAATCAGTCACGGTAAAGAAAATGGTCTTGGCATCACAATCATAATGGATAGATCATCTCAACATGCACCAAGTATAGATGTTAAGACGTTAAAAAAATATCGTGTTCATCACACAAAATAATAAATACTATTTTACACGTGTTATATTGGTACATGGCAATAATTAAAATTGTTAAAAAGTTTGATTTTATCATCGAACAGTAAGTACTTTTTGTTTTAATATTTGTTTGACATTAATTTATTTGCAAAAATGAGACGTAGCTTATAAGTTTCCGATTATGTCCCTGCTAGAAACTTTTCTAAATTTAAAATCATAAATCCAGGTTGGATGATGAAACAGGCGTATGTAAAAAAGGATAAAAAAAATTTAATATATTAAAATGTATAAAAGCTTCAAAACCTTGGAATGAGAAACTAAGTCCTCTTGCTGCCCCTCCAACATAATGACTGCATATATCTATTATATCTAAAAATTTAATTAATTTATTATAGATATATATTAATTAAACGAGTTTCGTATTTATTGTTCAAATTCCATTGCTTCCATACCCCAAAAATTGTAATAATATAGTTGCAGAAATGCCCATCCAAGAATGTATCTATCGAATTAACATTATTATGTATATAATGTATATATTAATATTTAATTTGAACAAGGACCTAAAGTTTATTTAAATATATCTGTATAGATAATTTGAATTTTTTTTTTTTTGAGGCAAAAGGAACTTTTGTATAGTTTCTGGATGTATATTGTAACCTTACATAAATACAATTATTATAAATACTTTTCCGAGGTTCAAAATGTATTTGGTCACGAATTTTCGCTGCTGAACTATGAGGATAAATTTTAAATAGTTTAAAGGACGTACCATGAACTATTTGTCACTACGTTTCCGGAAAACGAAAAGATTCTAAATCAATTTTTTGAAAATCGCTTTTTTACATAGAACGATTTTTATATTTATATTTTTGGGTCTATTAATCTTGGAATTTTTTTAATCTAATATTTAATATATTAAAGTTCTAATTCAAGCAAATCAATAGCCATTTTCAACTTTAAAAATATTTCCTAAACAATTCGTTATTTTGACATAGAACACTTTCATTCTCAGATGACGACTATATTGTTGGTAAAAAATGGCCATACCGCTTCAGGACAAATTCCTAATTACTCCAAAGTTTATGGACACATTAAAACAGAGTCTCATTTGGAAATGTGTGAAAAAGGGTAGGCATTTACGTAAGCCAAGCTCGTTTATCACAAACACCCCAGACACAATATATATATATATATAAATATATCACCTGCTGTTACACGGCACAGTCTGTTGAGCTCGATGAGACACGCCGACTGAAAAAAATCTAAGACGATCGTTCACTCGACCGATTAAATAAAAGAAACTTTTTAATATAAATTTTACAAAAACAATAATAAACATAATAACACGCTATTTTTCTGATATATATTGGAAAAAATTTGTTATGTTCGTAACACTTCTTAAACTACTTATATATATTATTTCCCCACAGTTAGGGTAAATTAAATAGTTCAATAGTAATAAGGGCAATACGAAATTAATCAAAAATAAATATTTAACATTGAATTTCTTATCATCATAATTATTATTATTATTATCATTCAAACCATTCACTGAAAACAAAATATAATTATTTGTCGATATATATCTTTTGACAATGTGCAATATGTAGGTTACTAAAATAAAAGCTAGTGTACATTATATGCAATACTAAATATTACATCTTACAAGCATTAGGTAAGTATAAAAAATTATAACAATATATAATAAATTTCCAGTGTCTTTTGACTACCTACGTACATATTAAAATTTATGCTGTTCTCAGTTTATTGTTATTTAATTCTAACTTAGTTACTTAAAAACCTTTATATAATTTAAAAAAAAAATGTAATTTCTATAAATAGTTCTATAATTTATTTAATATTAATGCAATTTGGTATGAATACTCGACTATGTGAAAAAAGATAAACATTTCTATAGGTAACTAACACGATATGTAACTTTAAAAAGAAATTAAAAATGTTTATTAACAAATCTGGTAATAGATAATTAAATGGAGATACACATTTTTCTCAGACGTGCTGAATTCCCGATTTCTATTCCTATTTTAAACAATAAACTATCTCTTCTTCTTTTCTTTTCCTTCCAAATAATAATAGATTAGTCTATTTTAAATAATAAACTATAATTCCGTAAAACATTTTAAAGCAAATATTTCGATAATCTACTATACTTATGTATAGAAACTTAAAACCAACGAAATAAATGTAAATTGTAACTATTGATATTGGTAACCCCGACAATGAATTTTAAGGACTGACTAACTTCAGTATGGATAATATAGGAAAAACAATCACTTCAATTATGTTAGATTTTCCGGTTACTGTTTTCCAATAATTAATTGTAAATATAATCAGTTTACAAATTAATTATAAATATAAAAATGAATTACTGATTATAACAATGAATTGATAGGATGGACACAACAACGATAAATCGTGTCAATACTTATCTATACTTATATTTAAAAACTCAAAACAATAAATCATACATATTTCTATAGAACATTTTATAATAATTAATATATAAATAATTTTATATAATTTAAATCAGTATAGAAACCTAAAGCTAAAAATACGAAATATTGATATTGGTAATCTCGGTAACGAATTGTATGGGCAGACAGACATACGATTACAGACGTTAGGAAACTCACACTCTTGGAGTATGTACATTTTCCTTGTTTCTACCTCGATAGTCAATTCAACAATCCTTTTAGTAACTATAACAACGAATCGATAGGACGGACGTACAAATTGATACAACGGAGATGTAATATATATTACATATATACATATATACATGTACAATGTACATATGTACATTGTACATCTGTATGGAAATCTAAAATTAGAATATATAAAATTCATTTTTGATTATTGATATTAATTTTGTTTTATTATTATGATTTTTTACAAATGCTTATCATTTTTCTCCAAATTTATCAATTTATCTATAATGCAAAAATTCTAATAAAAAATTTGAATATTAATAGTTAAACAAATATTTAGGGAAGTTTTGAGAACATTGTAGAACTTTTGAATGATTTTCTTCAGATATTAATTGGTTATTAAGTACATTTTATACACTTGTATATTTTTTTAAAGCATTCCAAAAGAAATAAAGTTTCTTTAACGTAAAACCGTCGATCGTATAAAATAATATTTGTACTGTAATCGTATACCGTATAGCTGACAAAAACAAATAAAACAAGAAAATTTCCAATCGTTATTTGTTTTTGTGTTGTTTACAGTAGTTGTACAAATGTATAATTTGAATCGAGTTAATTTAAAGATAATATTATTTAATCAACAAATGTTACATTTGAATTAATTGGACGTTCGGTTTAATAAAACTTTTCTACATTATAAAATGTTCATTTACACTAAGCATATACACGATATATCTAAGTAAACATAATATTTTATAAATTAAAAAGTATTTGATTTTGGTACGTTTTTAGAATACTATTATTACAAAGTGAATTATGTTCGTGAAAATAAATTAATATAGGGACAAACTGTTTTACCGTAAAGAATGTAAACATTATTTCAGAGTAATTTACGTTCAATATTACGTTTAAAATATAAATAATAGTAACAGTCAAAAATATTTAATTAAAATATTCTAGGTATTTTTGTAAAACAAAATTAATTTAACATTATTTTTTTTTTACTTTGAAAATATGTTTCAAACTATTGATCCAAAAAAAAATAAAAAATAAAGTTAGACTTACGACATTACAGTTTATACGTTTGCCGTTGTTGTGTTTAAATTTAAAACTGGTAAAAACATAACCTAGTTATTTTTTAATTATCCTTAGATTTGTTTATTATAGAAACGTATACATTAAAACAATTGCATTAATTTATTACTTTGTATAAACAAACAACAATTATAAATTAATTAAAATCATACGTTTGTGTACAACGAGTATAACCGCTTTATTATATAAACGTATCTAAATTTTTCACACTATAAGTTAATTTAGTATAATGTAGTAGTATTATTATTTATATAAATAATTTTGATTTTTTTTATATAAAATTTCATTCCATTTAATGTCGTATTAAATTTCTTTAAAATTTTTCACAAATATTTTTAAAAACCAAATACAGTTAACATTGAGCCATTTTAATATTATAATTATTGTTATTATATATTTTTTTTTAATTGTATACTTGATTTCTCTTATAAAATAAATTTTACAACTTAAATGGTCATCATTTTAATGCAAAGAAAATAAGTATATTAAAAACTGATTGAAAACTTGCTTACCTAGCAATATATCACTGTATGTACAAAAAATTTTTCTATGAAAATATTTCTAAAATTATATTAGCCATATATAGATAAATATAATTAAACATATAATATATAATATATATATATATATATAAATTGTTTCATTCTCTCTAAGAATTTTTTTTTAAACGACTACGTTTTTGAAATTCTATATATATATCCTTCCTTAAGGCTGGCCCATCGAGTCGAATGGCAGTAATTATGACAATTTTACAGCTAGATTTGGCGCCTCAAGTATATGTTCTAACACCGTCACAATCTTACTCAATGTAATAGACAGAAGCTGAATTATTCGCGATTACTGCAACTCTGGTACACAATACATAACCATTTATAAATGAAAAAAATATATGGTAATAAACTGTATGCTGATGTTTGATGGTTATAAAAAATAATAATAACCACCATTTCATGATTTTATCGCAATTATTATCAACAAATTATTTTGTCAAAGGCTGTTCACTTTAAATTTATTGTATTCATAGGAAAACAACCGATAATAATTCCATTACATCTTATCAACCAATTGTTGCAGGTGAATAATACAGACACTTAATGTCCGATTCATAGTCACAGTTTTTATCAAGAACGAATGCTCGCTTACGATTACGATTACATGTTTCTAAAATCTGATAACTAAAATCACTAACTAAGATAGTATGAACTGGAATCTGCATGGCAAAGAGGTAATATAGAAGACCTGTCATCAAATAACATCTCCACCCATCCAGTTTAGAATTACAGTGTAACTAAGGGTAAAAGCACTTCAAGTAAATAAAAGAGTTACTAAATTTTTATAAAGATTTTAATTATAATATTGTGCAATATTGTATTGACGCATATAGGTTTATGGCACAATTAACCCTACTTGTAACACTCGAAACAATTGAGGTCCTAAGATCTTCGATTTCAGTCCATACTATCTGAGTCTGCGGCTAAAACTTCTTGCTATATGTTCTATAAATCTGACATGAAATGATATCGCTTATTAGAGATTTTTACTATTTTTAGATTTTAAAAAGAACAATAAATAGCCGATAAAAATATTCAGGACAACAGGACATACAATTAATAGTAATAATAATAATAATAATAATAACTTTTATCTTAGATCTATGTTTGCATACTGCACAAATGGTAACTGTAGGGGGATTTAATTCGTCACACAGTCAAACCTTATGTTGCATATTGGTAATATTTATCCGTTCGCCGTTATATGAAAACGAAATGATAATAAAATGTTTGAATTGTGAATTCGTCATAATATCATAGTATTGCATACCATCAAAATCGAGCAATTTGAACTGGAAAGTGTTATAAATAATTCACGGGCGTACCGAAAAAAACACGGTCTGTCGTTTTTGGCTTGGGTTTAACGCTTATGATATGACGTGATTTTTTAATCGACTCGCGGCACGCAAAAACGCACTGTATAACATGCGACTGAATTGGATCCGAATCCACATTTTGACAGGTTGGCCATTTGTCAACGCTTATACCAATCTGTATACATTGACAAACGCATGATGCGTTATACACGCGTTGGAAGAGACACAAATGGTGACGTACGCATCTGGTCACCGTATAAAACACATAAACGTTAAAAAAAAAAAAAAAACACATGTAACCCGTACATATAAAATAAGAATACGAAAAATAATAAAACCATAATTCCCGAAGATAATACTATAACAATGTCCACGATAAGCCCGAGTCGTCTTTATTATCATTATTATTTTCACGCACGGGCGATACGGTCTAACAAGAGATACTAATATATTCAAACGATTTTCGTAAAGGACGCCTGTGGTAAGGTCCGTATAATAAATTATTATTATTATTATTATTGTCTCGCCGTTGTGTCGTTTCGAAAACGGCATGTAAACGGGCTATTATTAAATCGTAGATGTTTTTTTTTATTTTATTTTTTTATTATGTGTAGGACATACTACTATATAATTACCTCTGTGTATATATATATATATATATTTATATCTTATCATTCTAACGTCGAGCGAGCAAAAGAGAAACACGAATATTGGAATAGTCATGGATAATACCTAATAATCAATTGCATTAATTTTTATTCCGATAATAGGTATATATATTATTAAATATTAAATATCATAATCGTAGACTGATTATTATTCATTGGATTGCATATTAAATATGTTGCTTTGAGAAAATAAAATTATAGAATAATATATTCTCCAACATTTTTCTCGTAACTCAATCGTCTTCTTTCTGGGAATATATAGTTTTATATATTTTGTTTTACACAATATCCTAGTTATGATAAATATAAGTACTTGGATTTTTTTTTAAATTGATATAATATACAGTAATATATTTCATTCTTAAATAGTACAAAAATATATATGGCCTAAAGAACTCCCCAATTATTATTAAAAAGTTTACAAATAAAAGTACATAAAAAAATTTCGTATTCAAAATTGTACTTAATTCTTCAATACTAGATTTATTTGTTACATAATTATAGGTTTCTAAAAATAAATTAGACACAGGCTATATTTCTGCTTCGCCGGTCCGTCCGTCCATCCTATTGATATGTTGTTATACCTAGTTAATAGTTACGAGAGATATTATTAATTTGATAGTCCATTGTCTTTATATTTTTTATCCCTATAGTCATCAGAAAAAAATATTAAAAAATTAAAAATAAGAAGATTAGTAAGCTCAACGAATTAATTTTTCCTAACTTCCGTCTTTATGTCTTTACAATACGTTGTTGTGGTTTCCACTTACCAGTATCAATATTTACAATTTGTATAATTTTGATTTTTGTTTTAGGTTTCTATATATAAGTCTAGCTGGTTAAAAAAATTGTTTTAATATTATAGTTTATTATAATATATATGCATATTATTAACTAATGCAACTTTTATGTTTTATTATTTGAATTCTAAAACTTTCTGTAAGTTTTTGTATATATATATATTAAAAAAATTGTAATTGACAGAAGCCAATAACCAGAGATGAACCAGGGAAAAACTTTTGGTATGATGTTATACTTTTGGAGTGACTGAACTAAATTTTTTTAAGAAAGGAACAATTTGATTACAGCAGTTTATTAACAGTTTGGGGTATGATTAACAGTAAATTATTAACTTGAATACTATATGAAAAAAAGTTCATTAAAACCAAAATGTTATAATATATTATAATCATTCGAATACATTTTACAATGATTTTTTTTATGAAACTATGTATTTAGAAAATTATATTCGCCTCACTCTGAATATAAAATACGAAATACCACATAGGATCATTATATCATTATCCATACAGCTTATTTTATTAGTTATTAATTATTTACTAATTAGAGAATAATAGACTTTTTTTAAAAAAAAAATCCGAATTTCAAATCTTCAATAAAAAAATAGTTCTATAAAATTCATTATACTTTTGAAATTGATTTTTCATACTCAATGATAATGCTTAACTATGATTTTTCGTATATATACAGTGTACTCATATTATATATGTCTATACAATAAATACACGTTATGTTCACTGTAATGTTAAGCTCGTATTTTATAAAAGTTGATGTAGCAGACCGACTTGTTTTTGATGGTTTTTTTTTTTTTTGCAAAATAAATCCATTTAATTTATTTAACAATTATTGTTCGAAACATTCGGAAAAAGATCTGAAATATCTAAAACAAAAATCCTTTTGAAACATCTGTAATCCGAAATGGATTATTGGATGAATACGTAATATGTACCTATACTGTAACTGACTACTAATACTCAATCGGATAACATTTTAATATTACAATGTCGTAAATCGTATTTTATACATAACACCGACTGGCGTTTTATTTTAATGTGTATACATGATGTTGTTCTTTATGGGTATGAGTATGTCGTTTCTGAAATAAGTCTAATTCGGTAAAATGTAACAGAAAATTGCAATTTACGTCTATAAACTACCGGAAATTATCGCATTTGTTTTTATTATTATTATTATTATTATTATTATTATTAATATTATTATTATTATTATTATTCTGACGACATTATAACGTAGTGGTGATTGGATTGAATTCACGCGACGACCACAGGGTGCGAGGTATCGTCGTGTGTGTGCCATCACAATAAAGTATTATACTATACGGCGGCGGCGGGATCGCAAAAATAGAACACATCGAGTTAATCTTGGAATCGCCTCCTGTCTATTTCTAGGTTAAGTGGCGTATATATAAAAAAAAAATAAAAATATAGCCACCGCCGAGACGCACGAGGACTATGCCAAGTGGTCTGCTCGAATTCGTTATAATATTATGCAATATATATTATACGATATTATATGTGAACATTGCACACATATAATAAATATTGTTTTAGGTAGGTAAATATAGATAATAATGTTTATAATTTGAATACTTGTGGATTTTTCTAATAATAAATCGAAGACTCAATTCCACAAAAATATTTACTTTATTTTGGTAAATACGTATTTCAGTAACATAGTTATCATCTTCAGTACACAATAACGACTGTTATTGTGTAGTCGTCTTCAGTTTATTAATAGATAAGAATATACATACATTGATTATTAAGCACGTGTATATGTTTTAATACGAATATATGCATATATATATATGTGTGTGTGTGTGTGTGTACACACGATTAACTGAGAAAGTGACGAAAAAATAAAAAAAGAGATGGTGCGGAGGGAGAGATATCTTCAGGTGTCTGTACGCCTACGGATGGCCGCCACTACCGCTACATCGGCGATAACCTTTCAACAGATATGCTAATGGACGGTAAACGCCAAGAACCGACGTCGGGACAACGTTGCCAAAGGTTCTGGTAGAACACGACTATATCGTTATAATAATAATAATAAAAATTATTATTATTATTATTATTATTATTATTATTACTATCATAATCGTCCGCGTTTAAATATATATTATTTAACGAAATATATGATATAATTCTATAAACTTCTTGATATTTTAATAATCGAATAATCGCAATATAGATTATATTATGTGAATTTTGCACTATTCATTCGTTACATATATATATATATTATTTTACCACAATATTAATTATATTTTATTCACCCGTGTAAAATACTCTAATATTATAATATATAGTATGTTCAATGAAAGTACGTTTCTACAATAATTTAATTAATTGTCTTATGAAGAGAACATTTTTGTCACTATGGTTCCGGAAGGTTTTTTGCTCTTAAATATTATTATTACATTATTCCACAGAGCTATTGTCCCTTAATTTGTACCTATACACGATGTAAGTATGCATTTTTATTTTTATTCTCTTAATTCCATGTATACGTCAGTAAAATGTAAAATGATCGACAAACGATTTATTGCGTCCGTTTAAATAGCAATTCACTTATCACACGATAAGTTATACTTGTACATTCCTTCATTTTCTCTATAATGCTTGTCCATATATTGATATATCTATCATTTTGGCAAATTTTCTTTCAACAATAACATGAAAATCACACAAAGTACTTAATATATTATAAATACACCCATTTTATCTTAACAAAAATAACATATACACCTTTGACAACGGTTGTATAAAACAATTATCTCTGCACAAAAAAATGTCGATTTAAATTTCAGTTTTATTAACCAATATTATAGTTTGTAAACTATGTTTTAGTACTAACATTTTTTTAAAAAAAAATACCACATTTTAACTGTTTTTGTAGTTTTTTTATTTCGAGCCCTGTCTGTGCATATAGCACTAGTAAAATCATCTTAACAATAATACGTTTTAAGCCTATTTAAATTGTGTATATAGTCATACGTATATGTAGGCAAAAAATATTATGTTTATTTATATTTTTTTTTTATGTAACTATACCAATTAAGTCTAAAATGATATATACACATGGTTATTTTATTACTGTAGTTTTATAAAAGTTACGAGAATAACGAATATATTATATCAAAATGTTATAAAATGAATAACAATTTTTGGGGAGTTAGTGTAAGGAATGGATTTGTATTGCGTATTAGAATAAAATATACATTATCCGAGTACCTGTAAAATGTAAAATTTAATAATAGTTTACTTCTATATATTACATATACAATATACTTAATATTTTACAGGGATCTAATGATTTTACAATGATGTTTATTTTATTTCTGTCAGAAATTTTCGAAGTAATGAGCTTTAGAGTCAATAGCTTTTTTGATAGAAAATTGGTTCTAGATTTTATTTTGAAGTTGTAATTTTTTTGATATTTTCAAAAGTTTCGTAAAACGTAAAGGAAAACCACCTTTATGACCTTTTATACCGGTAATATTTTACGAATGTAAAAGAAATGAGAAAAATACAAATAAAATTCACACGAATAATATTATTTCTTTATAAAAATCGTGATATTCACGTCGAAGCTCAAAATTATTTCATCGAATGCAATACATATCCTCCGAGAGTATCCTGTCGGATTATCCAAGTACTTCCGTCCCTATACCGGTACACGAATAGGACATTTTTTTCTTAATTTTTTTTTTTTTCTACTGTATAGATACGACGTATGTAGGTATAATACTGTTTAAAAAAAAAAAATAGTAAACGACAATTTTGAACTAACTTTACTCTATGACTTTATTTTCTTAATGGCTATAGATTTTCGTCGTTAATTCTAAGCCTGTAATGGGAAAAGAAAATGTATTTTTTTTTTTTTACATTTATATAGCGACGATAGACCGTCGTCCTCGGTCGTGTTGTGATTTGTTTGCGGGTGCAACGGAATAGGCATCGCTACTGCAGGTGGCAGTGGGTTAAACGGTTTTTAGCGCATTGCGACTACACGTACGGCGGGCGACCGGCTGACACGGCACCGCCGAAATGTGCCCAGGCGGCGGAACGTTCATTTCGAGCCCGCACGCGCGCACGTGCGATCGCAATAAAACCCGCGCAAATTCGCTCCATTCGTCCGCCACCACCCCTCGAGGACCCGCCATCGTATTGATCATCACCTCTCTAACGTCTTTACCATATTATCCCTCTCTGTAAATATATATATATATATGTGTGCAGTGGGGTACTCATAGCATTTTAAAAACCCGGGAAAATGCCTCGAAAAATTTACTTTGGGATAAAAGAAAAATACAAAAAAAAAATTTCCCGGGCGATTTCGATCCTCTCCTAAAAGTGTAAAATCCCACGAATTTCCGTCCGTCCGTAAAATAACACGAATAAAATTTCACTGAAAATAAACGGCTACCTATATAATATTACGGATACGATAACAAATCTCTAATCATTCCGGGACTCGTTTAAAACGACGTTTTTATAAATCACGATGTTATCACGTACCTATCGTACGTAGGTATCTGAATAATTTAATATATTTTTGTCAAAAACGTTTTAAAATTTTAAACTGTTATAGCTTGATTTAGGTTTTTAGTTTTAATTTTTCAAGGGCACGTAGTACTTGGACTCAGTTGTCAGTTGTATTTCCAATTTCGTGAACAATTGGTCAATTTTTGGATAGGATGACGTATTATCATAAATCAATAAAACGGACATAATCAACGGCATGTATAGGAATATTTTTTTTTTCGATACATGTCATTTTATATTTTTACAAGTGTACATAAAAATTAAATTATGAATATTTTGAAGATAAATAATTGTGTACGCAAAAATAAAAATATACAATTGGACGGTTTTTATGAGAAAGGTGATACATATGGTCAAAATCTGCTACTTTTCAGGAGATACAAAAAACATTATAACTATTTGTCTTTTTCATAATCAAATTGTATACATTTTTATAATTTTTGCGCAAAATATGTTTTAGTTTTTAATAATTTTTAACGATTTTTAATGACTTATACACTTATGACCTATTGCATATACCTCTTGTGACATTTTTCTTATTATAAATTATGAACTATTGTACATACATCTTATGACTTATATCTCGCAAACTAAAGCTCACGTGCGAACAATAGTGGTTCCATTTGATGTGGCTTGAAATTTCACACAGAATTGATTAATAAACCGAAAATGGTCAAAATTGACTTGTTCTTACTATATTTAATAGTAATATTAGAAGTATAAAATTGTATTCAATACTATAAATTATTCAAATAGACGTGTTTTAAATTTTTAATGGAAATATATACAAATTCCCCAACAAATCTGTATCCGTAAAAATATGTAAAACAAAACTAAGCTCGAATATTATTTAGAATCCCTTGAATCGTAAACACTTGACTAGCTACAAATAAAATGGTTCTATTGTATTATTTTGAAACTGTACTTGAGAGCTTTTTCAGATTTAATCTAAAATGTTACTTTAGTATTCTCCTTTTCTTTATTAATAAGCCTTCAAATATCATTTTTAGTTAGCCATTTTTTATTAGTATTAGTTGTCCTTACCACGCAACTATTAGTTTACCAAATTATACAGTCCACTATTCAATCGGGTAAGCTAGCTAGACTATTGTCTAGTCCCTGGTCAAAACATTGGTCCTACGAGTCGGATAGAATCATATTATAAATTAATATACATGTGTTAGGGCAATAAATTTGTTTTATACGTATTTTAATTTTCGAGGTTCGAATTAATTATTTCACGTGCGCTATTTATTTATCGATTTAATTTAAATTAATGAGTTGTGTTAAAAAAAAAAAAAAAAAAGATAGCATTATGATTCTAGACGAGGATTCTCAAAAAATGTTAGCTCAATTAAAAAGAAAACGAGGTGTAGTAAAA